>JAJIRX010000076.1:0-33930 GCA_023853785.1 Psilocybe azurescens | reverse complement strand
CGGAATTTCTGCAACATCGACTGAGGCTTCGGTTCATAACTCTTCATTGCATCCTCCTGATTCTTTGGGACGACTGCGAGATCTCTGCCGGCACTGATCATTCCGAATGGTGCACCGAAAGCAAGATCTCCGACAATGTCGAATGCAAGATAATTGGCCCCTGAACAGAGCGGCCTAATCAGTAACAGTTTCACTTGATAAGAAACGAGTGCGACATGGCTTACATGGTAAGCAATCTAACCAAAGCCTATCGCCATCTCCTTTCCATCCTTCGCCTTCCGACCCTGAAAGACCCTTCTGCGATAGATCATATAGACGATCCCACTGGCGGAGAAGCATGGCGACATATTCTCGAATTTGAGGTTCGAATTCAACAACGCTTTTGGGAGAAAATGTGGGACACAATCTTGCGCTTACGCGCATGTTCGCCCGGTCGCGGGTATTGAAAATTCCGCGTGCAATGGACACGAATGCGTCGTAAAAGTCCGATTTAAGTGCCCCGTTTCCGTGTGCGTATATCACATTCAGCGCATCTGGTTCGGCTATGGACACATGGTTTGGAGCGAGGCGAACTATGGGGCCTGTTGTGATAATGATTTAATGGTAAAATCAATCAATCTGATATCATGTCACGAACCGTATTTTTATGTATTTCGTGCACCACCTCCGACCTATGGCCATTCTTACTCACCCAGCCTAACCAAAGGTCAGAAAACTTGGCTAAGAATGGGCCAGGGTGCCGACGGATGCTATGAGGGTCGAAAAGATACGGTATGACGTGAACGAGTACGAAGACACCCAATATCAAGGATATCCACGACGTGGG
The DNA here is from genome assembly GCA_023853785.1 of Psilocybe azurescens. Taxonomy (NCBI): domain Eukaryota; kingdom Fungi; phylum Basidiomycota; class Agaricomycetes; order Agaricales; family Agrocybaceae; genus Psilocybe; species Psilocybe azurescens. The sequence goes on along the minus strand of JAJIRX010000076.1, from coordinate 33,104 downwards.
GTTGAGATTCTGGTAGAGTAAGCTGAAGATGCCTAGCATAACAACTGTGAATTGGGATTGAGGATGGGAGATGAAGGCGCATCGAAGAATGGAGATGATATTTATACCTTTGGACTGGCAGGATATAATCCAAGAACAGGAGCCAGGGGTATCCATGCTATTTGCCGGGCCAATCCAATCAGACGGTCAGATGGATGGGGAAACTTGCTCAAGTGGAATAATGAGATCCGTACTTGCGCCTGATCTGTGGGACTCAGAACTGGGCATAATCTGCATGCTCCGGTCACGTTTTCGATTCCATTGAAGGCAGAGGCGGCAAGAAGGTTTGACGGGAGGTAAGCAATGCTGAGATGGTAGGCCCGCGAATTTGCGTATCGTGCGTATAACGTCATTTATGTTTGCATTGTGGAAGCCAATGAGTTCGAGTCCACCGCTCGCGAATGAGAAAGGGAAAGAAGCCCAGACATGCTTGTTTGAGAAGTGGGCGATGGCACCGGACGCTCAAAAGGTCAGCATGATGCTTGGACCGTTGAAGAGCCATTTTTGGCTATACGGTTCGAGAGAAATCAAGCCCAAATCTCTCCAGTTAGGGAACAATCTCACATGTTCGGAAATGAATTCAGTTACCTGTTGGGAAAGTTGATGGCGCTGTAGGTAATCTCGTGATGGCTACGTCGTCTTGAAAAGTGTAAGTATACTTCAACGACCCTGTAAAGGCTATAATGTCCGAAGAAGAGTGAGTACAATGTTGTATACTCATAGTGAAAGCAGAAGCTTAGATCTCGATAGTTTCTTCTATTCGAGTGCGAAATCTTAGAGCAAACTTCAGTGAACTGAGTGATATCTTGAAACGTTCCACTTGAAGCTTGCAGAGCAAGAACTCAGCAGCTGCTGAAAGTGAGAAAACCCCATGCAAGCTGGTTATATTAACATGGCATTTATAATTGACACTGGGAACGTGATAAAGTCCGAGATCTATGCTTCCTAGTGGCCTGAGTTTGTTTGTCTTCTTTCTAGGGAAGTAGCCACTTCATGAAAATTGAAAGCGAGGAAAAATAGGTCCTGGAAGTTGGAATATTCCCATACATCTCAGAATCCTGTATAAATAAGCAGACAAGCTACCTTCTCAGTGCGACACATGGCTTCACCTTGACCAAGTGGCTATAACTTCGTTGGATGTCGTTTGGATGAAGTTGTAACGATTATCATTATGCGGCCGCGAATTTCATCACTCAAAAACGCAGTGTGATCGTGTGAAGATTTTTGTCATTTGGTCTGAGCTATTTTTATCTGCTCCGCTGACTTCGGTACGTTCGTTTCGACAACCATGAACGAATTTCTACCCATATATGTTTCCGCAAACGATGCTATACTTAGCTCCCAAAGTAGCGGCAAAGTAGGATGGTTGATAAAGATTCCCATTACTTCCTTTCCTTCATCCACCACATCTTCCGGTCTTTCCATTGTTGCGTCAGAATGCCCCATGTTGCGATTTCTAGCGCTTGGGCAATCACAACGATCCTGTTGGCTAGATTCACTAGCGCGCAGTATAGTGCCACATACCTTCCTTCAAATGTTCCCGCTCAGACAGAGCAAGGACAGGCAGGCACGAACCAGTGTGGGACAGCTCTTAACCAGACCTCCGAATGCCAAAACGCGTACAGTGTGTATTCCCTTCCACATGGATCCTCATGGATATTTCTCTGATTTCTTCTCAACTGAAAGTAAACTCTGTCACGGACTTCTGTGTCTTCGCGCCACCCAATCCTGGCCCCGGCTCTGTGATCGGCAATACGGAGGTAACAAACATGAGGCAGCTCCTAAGATGAAGCACACCAATCTCACTGTGTTTTCACCCTGACCATTAGCGAATCGAAGTTGCTTGGTGTATGAAGGTACCTATGGTCTGCTACATGCCATAAGAGTTACTGATTTAACTTCTTGACTGATGACAGAGTGGCACTGGTGCTCGCCTGATTCCAGATGGTGCGATCAAAGGTGCACATTTCGTGCAAACACCAGACTTCGTCCAGGTTACAGGTACTCGTCGCAGTCGAATTATCCTTAGACATGCTTTGACACCAAGGAATTGACTCCAACCAGGTATAGGCGACCTGACTCTTCTGAACATACCTCTAGGGAGACGGCGGGGTAAGACTTACCTTCATTGAGATGGGCGATTAAATCCATAATACATTTCGTCTAGGGAGAGGTACAACTTCGCAAATTTTGTCTTACGGTCTTTTCGACTTATCAACTCCTTCTTTAAGCTGGATCCCCATGGTGCTGACGGAAATGGTTGGTCCCCTTCTTTGACATTGATAGCTGTGAAAGTATTCTGATAGATCATCAATCTGAACAGGAAATCCCATCGGCGGCCTAGTATTTTCCTCTGCATTTGGCCAGCTGGAGCAAATTCATGAATGGACGGTATGTCGGCTTCTGAAAGAATGCCATTTCAATGGATTTCAACTTGCTTTGCAGAATTTTGTTGCCGCCGATGAGTTTTGTTTCCGGGCATGTAAACCTGGGCCTCTGGCCGCGACCTTCTGCCAGCATATCTATGATGTTATGGGCTGTGCGTGGAACATGCCGGCCAATTACGGCGAAGGTTTTGAAAACTGTCAGGCAGATAGTGGCCAGGTTGGATCTATTTGTTTCTAGTCATTTTCGATCGAAGGCTAATCATTCTCTTTGTAACAGCCCATGGGTGTCTACGGATCGTCAACGTTCCATCAAGGAGAGCCTGTGACGCCCTCTGCACACCCAATTCCGCCGTCTTCATCCTGCACGCCGTTCACTACAATTGGTAATGGATTTGTTATTTCTGGAACGAGTATCTCCGTGTCGGTGACGTCTACATCCAGTCTATCCAGTGCGACCTCGACAGTAAGCGGGGCTGCATCATCTTCTACTGCAATCTCATCGACTTCTGCTCAGGGATCAAAAAGTGGCTCCAACTCAGCAAGTAATTCTGGTACCAGCCCAGCAGCCACGAGCACGACCGCGAGTTCATCGGCCATTCCGTACTGCACGGATCGACGGGTGGGATCGCCTTCTGGTCAATCTTGGACTAGCAGTTGTTGCCTCCACCCTTGGTGCCGTGCTTGTTTTGTGATCGGCCGAAGGAATGACGTGGGTCAAGGAAACTTCTGATTGATTCAATAACGACATTTATCTAAGTTGATGACTTTTATATTCACACTTTATCTAAGAGTCTTTATAGCCTGGTAGTTAGGGTGTAGCGTACTACGTTGTTGCCTTCGGGGATTGGACTTTGTATTTGGATATACTATTATTCACGTAATCATCGGTAAATTTTAAAATACGAGCTTTATGACCCGCCGCTACGCGTCGGGGGGATTCGCTTCGCTCACCCCCTGTGCTTCACGGCAGGGTCAACAGCTCGCTGGGGGCTGCGCCCCCAGACCCCACTGTCGGCGCTTTGCGCCTCCTCATTGAAAAATAAATAATAGCAGTCACAATTATAATGTCTTGGGGGAATGAGCTTCGCTCATTCCCCCTTCTTATCAATACTTCACACCTCATTAAAAATATATATATAATGTTTTGGGGGAATGAGCTTCGCTCATTCCCCCCTTCTATCAATGCTTTATGACTCATTAAAAAATTAATAATAGCAATCACTTATATAATATCTTGGTGGAGATGAGCTTTGCTCATCTCCCCCACACTCCTTATTTAAAAATAATTATTTTATACAATACAGACACTTTATATATTAAATAATAATCAGTCACTATGGTCAATAGAAAGAACTTCTGGGTACACTATATTTTTTGTTATACTAAATCCAGAACTGTCATCCCAAATAGCCTTGATGTTGTGCACAGATGTTACTCGTGAAATAGCAACATACAGTTGTCCATGTGCAAAAGGTGAAGAAATAAGGTTTAGTCCAACATGTAAAACAGATTGTCCTTGTGCTTTATTGATTGTCATAGCAAATGCCAGTCGCACAGGAAATTGTCGTCGGCAAAATTCAAATGGAACTTGTGTGTCCGTCGGTGTCAGCCCAATCCGTGGAATAAAAACTGTCTCCCCTGCTCTATCTCCTGTCAATAGTCGAACTTCCAAAACACGGTTCCCCATTCTTGTCACAATCCCTCTTGATCCATTACACACTCCCTCACTTGCATTCAAATTCCGTAAAATCATAATAGGGCAACCAACTTTCAGTGCCAGCTTGGCTAAAGGAAGACCTGAACAGTTGATTGTGTTCAAATACTCCACTGGATACATCAAAATTCCTTCATCACCATGTCCCGATTATTCAAAATGCTATCAGCACTGTGAAACACCTTTTCTTCTCCAGGAAATTTGTTGAGAATAGTTTTGTTCAGATCATCCACATCATCATTCCTGCTACACAGAATTGTCCGTTCAGCATAATATTTGTCATTATGCCCAGTGGTCCTCTGGATTCCAGGATATATTGTATCAATCAGAGATCCAACAGTATTGTTGACACATTTGAAATGATCAGGAAGTGTTGTGTTGTCAGATTCATCTGTATGTTTTCCCAGACCAATATCCAACTGCCATTGTGCAAATTTCCGTTCTTCATCATGTGCAGTGTTCAGACGCATATTCTCAGTCAACTTAAGTACTTTGATGTGTCCCCAAAGTTGTGATCTCTGCATGCATGCTCCAACAATTTGTGCTCTTGATCCTTTTACAACAACAGGAAGAATTTGCTTAAAGTCTCCACCAAACACAACAGTAAGTCCTCCAAATGGCTTGTCAGAGTTACGGATGTCCTTGAAAGTGCGGTCCACAGCCTCATGAATATAACGATTTTGCATAGGAGCTTTATCCCATATCACCAAATCAGTGCGCTGAATAAGCTCTGCCAAATCAGAAGTGCGACCAATACTGCATGTAGAGTCCTCATGAATGTTGATAGGAATTTTGAAAGTTGAATGTGATGTCCGACCACCAATAAGAAGCAGAGATGCAATGCCAGATGAAGCCACACAAAGCACTATTTTCCCTTCACCACGCAGAAAGTAGCACAGTGTGTTATACACATAAGTTTTTCCTGTACCTCCTGGACCATGAAGAAAGAAACATTGACCACTCTTGCTTTCAACTGCTGCCACAATAGTATCAAATGCTGAACGTTGCCCATGATTGAGAGTAGGAATTCGCTGTTGAGCCAGAACAGATTGATTGTCTCTGTCATAGTTTCTCTGCTCTGCAATCAATCTATTTCCTATAGCAGCAGCCCAATCTTCTTGAGGCAATGGCATTCCTGCAAACTCTTCAAGTTTTTGTTGGTAGTGCGAAGAAGTTGGTCAATGAGAAAAAGGCCATAATCAAACACTTGTGCTTCAGTGGGGTCTTGTTGAATACTTTTGGAGATAAGAGCATGTTGCAGATCATCACAAATCTTGTCTCTAAATTGTTCCCAGAGTGCAGCAGGATTTGATGGTGTGCAGTCTCGAAGAATAGTCACAAAAAGATTGCGAAGTTGTCGTCCACTTGCCATATATCCAGCTTCTTCCAGACACTGCTTCCACTCATTATCATCCTCTAAAAGTCCTCGATGTATGCAGGCCTCACGAAATGTTTCATATACAGTGCCATCAACTGTTCGGAGATCCACAAAAGATGTAGCACCCTTGACACAGGTCAGCAGAGTTCTGAGATAAAGCGCTCTCCTGAACTTGGATGAGCATAGTACATGCGCCCAATTGCAAATTTTGCTGTCTTGGAGCCCATTTGCGCTGCTTTCCCTTCCAGACAAATTTGGCAGGAAAATCCTGATAAAGAATATTTCTGGCTTCCTGATATTGTGTATTGGCTTTGAAATAGGCAGTGAGCTTGGTATCTTTGCCTGCACTACGATCCAAAACCTCCTGAACATTTAGGGGCCTGGTCTTCATTCCATGTAACCAATTGTTGGTCAGGCAAATGAATCTGAAGGCGAACAATAGATGGATGCTCTTGATGCATGTGGAAGTGAAAAATGCGCCAAAGTCCTTCACATGCAGAAACATATCGTGCATCAAGATATAGCTTGACCTCATCTTGACAGCGTCCAAACTGCATAGTAATGCGGTCATGACCCTTATAGACATATTTGTAGATGTATTTGATGGCCTTGATAGAAGCAATAGATTCAACATTGATATGGCAGCGATATTTCCAGATAAGATAACGGCAGTGAGCAACAACCCAGCGATTATCAGCTTTTTTTCCACCACCAATGTCAAACCCCTTTCCAGTGTTACGTCTTCTGAGATTTGCATAAGAGTCTTCATTGACAGTGGTCTGATCACGATGAGGCTTGGGAAAACAATTTGAACATTTTCCATTCACATGACATTGAGCAGTGGTGTCACCATTGCATGGAGTATGGACCATGAATTTCTTGACCAATTCAAAGAGTTCTGGCTCTTCCTCTTTATCTGGAAATTCAGCTGAAATAAGGCTGTCAACATCTTCAGGTGTGCGAAGTTTGTGATCAGGATGCAAAAATACAATCATGTGCATATGTGGGAGGCCTTGCTTTTGAAACTCAATTGTCCACACATTTGCAACTGCTCTACCCATAATGCCATTTTTACAAATATCATTGAGCATCTCTTTCATTTTTGCATGAAAGACTCTGACCACCAAATCAGGACGGTCAGAAGACTGTTGTCCAGGAAGAAGTGCCTCTTTGATCTCTGGCCAGCTTGGGTTGGCAGTAGCAGTGATGAACAAATCAGCTCCATGAAAATAGCGATTGATAGCAAGAGCATCCTGGCAGTTCTGAATCATGTTTCGTGTGCTTCCAGCAAAAGAAGAAGGCAAAATAGTCCTTTGGCCAACATTGGCACCTTCAGCATTAGGATCAGCTGCAATAGCATCCATAAGACCTTGACGTGTATCATTTCTGAACTTCTGCTGGTTTTGTCTAACCCATCGTATCCGATTTTGCTCTGAAGCTGCCCAACAGTCTACAATGAATTCCTGAAGAAGTTTTTCTGCCAAAAACAAATGTTGAGATTCATTTGTTGCTTCCCTTGGATGAAGACGATAGCGGAAATATTCTGTTTGTGTAATGTATTTCCTCTTTTTGATGGTGGAGCTTCGATAGCATCCTCATCATGATCCTCATTAGGAGCTTGCTCAGCAGCTGGAGGATCATCATCAATTTCTGCAGCCTCTCTGAAAGGAATTTTAGGATGCCAGCCTAATTGCCCAGTTGGAAAAAGAAGAACATAATGAAGTGGAAGGTAAAGAGGATGTAGTTCACTGATTGTTTCCAATCTTTCTCCAGCTCTTCGTCTCAGGACAACATCTCTGCCATTGGGATATACTTCATCACCATTTCCAGGAAGGATTACAGCCACTTCATTGGATGCAGCTGATGGCACATTATAGCGTCTGCGATCAGTTTCACGTTCATAGCGAAGAGCAATTGTGCATTGCTGATCCATGGGCATGTTACGTGTTATTTCAAATGCTTGCTTGTACAGCCGCACACCTGAATGGGAACGGTGTAGCATATCCTGAAGAATGCTCATAGTGGTTCTATCCAGCCCAGAGTTTGCAGGATGCTGCATGCGAAATTGAGAGCTTCAGCAGGATCAAAAATATATAGCTGAGCATATAAAGGTGTAACACCAATCTGAGGAAGAAGAGATCCAGCTCGATGTGTTAACCTTCCCTGGACTTTGAATACATAAGGTCCAGGCCTATTGTTAATTGCATGGTCAACAGTGACTCCCAATGAGGTCATCGCTAAAAGCATTGTTGTACTGCCAAATATGATTGAGAAAGTTCTTGGATTGGGGTACGTTATTTCTAAGCAAAGCATCTAATTCTTGAGGAGGATAATCCAGCTTTGGAAGAACAATTTTCCCACTAAAGCAGCACATTCCAAATGTGGGAGAGTTATCGGATGAATGTGAAATACGCTCTGCCATCCAGTGTAAAGCACCACATTTTGGACACTTTATGTCCATTTTCCCAAATTATGGACAGGCCAATCATGACTAAAGGGCTGTCGGGCAGCACGTAAAAGAGGTTGATCAATGGGAGGTTGAAATGGAAGTGGTGCAGGAAGAAGAGGAGGAGGAGGCTGAAGAGGTACAGGAAGTACAGGAGGTGGCTGAAAAGGTACGGAAGTACTGGAGGAGGAGGCTGAAGTGGCATAGGAAGCTGGAGGAAGTATCTATTTTTATTAATATTATATCTAAAATCACAAAGACTTAAAATACATACTGGAAAAGGTTGGGGCCCAGCATAACGACCACGACCACGTCGTGGAGGAGGGGTGCAGGAATGGCAGCTAAAAGCTGAGCCAGATTTGCAGGTAAATTATTATACTGAATTCCATCAAACACAACTGGCTGAAAAGATTAGGAGGAGCAGGAGCAGGAGGGGCAGGAGCAGGAGGGGCAGAGGCAGGAGGGGCAGGGGCAGGAGGGGCAGGAGCAGCAGGGGCAGGAGGGGCAGGGGCAGAGGCAGCGGGCAGAAGCAGCAGGGGCAGGAACAGCAGGAGCAGGAGCAGGAGCAGGAAAAACAGGAGCAGGAATAGCAGCCAAAAGCTGAGCCAGATTTGCAGGTAATTTATTATACTGAATTCCATTAAATATAACAGACTGGGAAGAGCAGCTGGAGCAGCTGGAGCAGGAGCAGCAACAGCTGGAGCAGCAATAGCAGGAGCAGGATCAGGATCAACAGGATCAGCAATAGAAAGAGTAGGAATAGGAGGAATTCCAAAGTGTAGTGGTTTAATATGAGGTCTATAATTATGATGTGGAGTACGGGCTTGAGGACTCTCAAGAACACGGGCATCACGCTCAGATTGCTGTGCAGCAATACGAACACGTCGTGGGGTATTTGGAGGAGTTTCAGGCCTATATACAAATATTGATTAGTTTGCCCTCTAAATTAATTAATATTAAAGGAAACATACATAATTCAGTAGTTTTACTTGTATGGTGAATATAGGAAGGATCAGCCTTTCTGGTCCAGCAGTGCTATCTGATATAGTGGAAAAAGTGAAATCGGTGGTAACAGCTGCAGTTGATAATGGAGATTCAATCCCAAAGGAAGGGAGGCAACTATAGTCCACAGACTCGCCAGCCAATCTCCTGCAAACTGTATCCAGAAAGAGGTCCAAAAGCAACTGGCAGACACCTTGTAAAAAGGCAGCCAGGGAAGTAGGACTTTACTGGGTGTCACCTTGGTCTTCAGTTTTCCAATAATAGCCAGATGCACTGCTACAGCAGATGGCACAATCACCACCACCACCAAATCCAAACACAGAAAGAAGAAGAAGCAGAGATCTGTAAAAGATGAGAAAGGTCAGTCAGGATGGGTATTAAACTTATTACTCACCAAAGGAAGACAGAAAATACACTTCATAAAAGTTAGAACAGTTAGACTGAGATATGTAGGCTTTACTCACCCAAAAAAAGACAGCAAAAGCGAAGCAGATCAGAATAGTCAGGAGTCTGGATGGGTTTTAAAACTTGCACTGAGCCAAAGATGTCACTGTAGAACACTCATCAAAGCCAATAACCACCCAGAACTGCTTCAATATAGCTGGATATGGCTAATATATGCTTTGAGGGTAGGTTATTCCCAGGAATGTTGGCACAGAATATTTTTTTAGACTGTGTGGGATGCAAAGCAGTGTTGTTGCGCAGGAACCTCATGGTTAATTCATGGCACCAACTTTGTTATTTGCCATCAGCCTCTGGTTGTTTGTTTCAAAGGGCCCCGCATCACCAGCCCCAAAACACAGCAGTCTGCTTAATAATGCTTGGTCATGCTTAGGTAAAATTAACTTCCTCTTTTAGAACGTGAGAAGCAGCTGTGTTTTATATTATAGACGAAGCTTTATGACCCGCCGCACGCAAGTCGGGAGATTCGCTCGCTCACCCCCTGTGCTTCACGGCAGGGTCAACAGCTCGCTGGGGGCTGCGCCCCAGACCCCGCTTGTCGGCGCCCTCGCGCCTCCTCATTGATAAATAAATAATACCAATTACAATTATTATATCTTGGGGGGAATGAGCTTCTCATCCCCCTTTATATCAGCACTTTACACCTCATTAAAGAAATTAATCATAGCAGTCATCTATATAATATATTTTTTTTTGTGGGAATGAGCTTCGCTCATTCCCCCCTCTGCTTCACACCTCCTCACTCAATAAACAACAATTATCTTTCATATAACATGTGGGCAGGAGATGACCACAGCTCACCCCTCCTTGCTTCACAGCCAGGCCAACAGCTTGCTGGTATTTTTCAAGTCCATTATAGAGCTACACAGCACTTCTATAGTCAAATTATATATACTCACAGTCAATAACAGTCAATATTTCTGTCCTTATCTAAAAGTGACCAAATATACAAATATATATACACAGAACTCTACATTCTGTGTCCATTAAATATTTCTTTGCTTTGTAAATCTGAAACCAAAATTTCAAATAATATTAGACCTACTCTAACTAATCTACAGTACCTTTGTTATGATGTCTGCAACTGTTTTAATATCTACACCCTGTCCATATCCACTCCCAATCAATTATCATTCTACTTTATATTTTATACAATACTGTACTACTCATTGACTATCCACAAATTATCTCATATGCACAGCACCTGTGGCACTGTGCCATTTTAAATTTCATGCCTTATACTCTTTATCTTCACAATCAAAATAGTCTGCAAATTAATCACATCAATCTACAACCTATAGTTTATTAAAATTTAAAAGTCTATCTTCACTACAATACTTAACAGTCTATTTATTTTTACATGCATAAACCACACAGGAGCTTTATCATCAAAAAAATTTATCACTTGTAGAGAACAGTAGACTGCCTATTTCCAATTAGGAAATTATATTCCAGTGCTATCTTGATATCCACATCTTTATTTAAATAGCATCCACACACTCACAATTTCCTCTACATATCAGTTTTAAAGCTTGCCAATGCAGTGCTCCTGCACCTTACTAAGTCAGTGCTGCACACCTCCATACTAAATATAATATAAATATTTTATCACTCCACCCTTTAAGTTTAATCAAAACCATTTGAAATGTCACAACAAAGCATGGCACCTTCAGCACTATGCCTATAACAATATACATTCCCACAATATATCTCCAGCCCACTCTTCAGCAATCATTGTGTACATTATTTTCACAAAAAGAATCTTACTTTGCATTTTATATAAAACTGGAACTATCCTACACTCTTCACAATTAAAATAGCTGTCCTCTCACTCCACTACAGTTTTTCTGCAAATTAATCACATTAATCTACAGTCTATAGTACATTAAAATTTACATGTTAGTTCTTGTGCCCAATAGTTAACTGTGTCTATATTTTTACCCACTACATGAGTAAAGCACACTGGAGCTTCATCCTAAAAGAATAATTTTATTATCTGTACAGCACTGAGACTGCCTATTTCCAGTTGTAAAATTGTGTCCCAGTTCTATCTTCCTATCTACATCTTTATTTAAATAGTTCCACCCTGTTCCATTCAAAACATTGTCACCAACTGATAGTTCATTTCATACTAACTTGTTTACTGTCCCAATTGTGTTCATTGTTTGCAAATTTATTCAGTGGTTTGCATTTGAATTTTTATAAATAGTCTCCACCATAACAACTGCTTACCAAAGCCAACAGCCACAGAAAAATGTCAACACCACTGGAAATAGCTAATAGACACATTGAGGTGCATTATTTAGGCACAGAATGTTTTTTTAGACTGTGTGGCACCCATTTTATTGTTTGCCATCAGTCACTGGTTGTTTGTTTCAAAAGGCCCCGCTTCGCAGGCCCTAAAAACACAACGGTGTGCTGTCATGATTAAGTAATTTGACTTATGTAACATTTATTTCCTCTTTCAGAAAAGCTTAGTCATCGTGCTCTCTTATATTATAGATGTAGTGAATTCAACATTTTGGACCGTCCTCTCTGCATACTTGATTAGAAAAAAAAAAAAAAAAAAAAAAGACCGTCCTTTCTGTTATAGCGTGACTCAAGTCTCTCGTACACTTGAGTCGACTCAGATTTTTCACTTCTTACCACCACCTCGGAAGAAGAAGAAAACTTTTTTCAGCCTTTTTCTTTCTGCTGATTGGTGGAAATCGGTTTCTTTCTGTTTAGCGTGCGCTAGGGGTTTGCTTTGGGGTGTTTCGTGTTGATCCCTCGTTTGGAGTTGATCCCTTACACATCAGGATTTTAGATATTCAAGAGTCCTTTGTAGAGGCATAGTTAGGGTTGTAAAAATTTCAAATGTAGGTTAACTTTTGCAGAGGAGACCTGAATTGACTTTAATAGCACAAATACGTGACGACCTACGAAGTTGCCTTGAATTGAATGGGCACAGAATTCAAAGCAGCTTTGTAGAAGAATGTATGCCCATGATTTCTCTACAAAGTTCCTTAAGGACAATTCAGGCTTCCCCACATATAAAACACTTTCCAAAGTTCAAAGTCGATTTATAATTGAAATTTTTACAACCCTTGTTATACCTCTACAAAAGGCACCTGAATATTAAAGGTCCCGACGCGTTACGCTCAAAGTGCTGGTCACGAGGGTTCGCATCGATTTATGCTACTAATTTCACTAAAGTAACAGATTTGAATTCTCGACCCTCTTCCAGGCTTTCCCCCAAACCCAAGATTCTGTTACACTCGATTCTTGTTCTCAGCCCTATCTCTAGGGGCCCTAGGAGGTCAGAAATTCCACCTTCCAGAAAGGTTGATTTTCTGACTCATTAAGGAGACAATTCCGCCACTGAGAGGCAGAAAGAAAGGGCGGAATGAGGTCAGAAATACATCCACGAAATTGAACATTTCATACCCTTCCTTTCTGGGACTGACTGTTGTAAGGAGTGAAAATTCCGAGCTTTAGAGATAAAAAAGCTAAAGCAAAGGTCTTATTATACGATGTAAAAAGTCAAAAATCATAACTCTATCGAAGGAAAGATAGACAGATTTTACCAATTTTATCACACTTAAAATACAGAAAATCATGATCCAACATGTACGGAAATTATATTTATTAATGACATAATGACTATGAGATCTGGTCTTCACAGATCATCAAAATACATATCAGGATCAAATGGTACCACAAATTAAATACCCAAAGAAAAACTGCATCAACCGGAAGCCAGAAGGACTTGCAAAGCAAACGTGAATTGAAGGAAAGCAAGATAGCACAATGACTTACATTTAATCTGTTGCATGTCAGCTGCACAGGGTACACATTGGCATATCCTCCAGCAGTCAAGCTCAAGTTTGCGTTACATGGGTGGGTGTGTGGACTGCATGAGTGTCAGAGGGATGGCATGGAGGTGCTGTTTTAAGGGTGCTTACCAGGGTGACCCCTCATTCTACCGCTGTAATGGGATGTGCACAGTGGGTGCCAGTGTTATGCACGCGATACTGCTGGGCTGGTACTCGTCCCCAATCCTGCTCTCGAATGGCAAGCCACTGAAGAGCAGCCTCAAGTCCTCCAGCTCGGGGGGGCTCAATTGCACAGGGCGGGGGCAAGGGCAGGGGGCTGTTCCCGAGCCAGTCGGTGTTGCTGAGTGTGTTGTGGCCGGAGCTGCATAGAAGGGCTGCGTCGCAGAATGTGGATTCTGTGCAGGGGGTGGGCAGAGAGGGAGTGAAGGAGGGCAAGGAGGACAGGGACAGGGAGCACATCAGAGGGCGGCGAGCGCACTGAGCATGCCGCACCTTGGCCTGCATTTGTATTCACATTCAAGTTTCGCGAACGTCAGCCTAGTGCTTCCTTGCCAATGTCCACCGATGCCTCGCTGTCGAACTCCATCGACGGCATACCACATTCGCTGGATGCACCGCCGTCGCTTACCTCGTCCATCTCCTCGCTCTCCTTGCTTGTGTCCACATCCATGGCAACATCCACGTCGCCGCTGCTCTCACCCTCCCTCTCCTTGTCACTCACATTGGCCACATTGACGATGTTCTCGCATCCCACGCGCTGAAGAACGTGCACTTCCCGAGCCAGGACACGGACATCGCGACCATGAAGATCTTTAACCGCTCCGCATTCCCCGCTACGCTCTCGCTCACGAATGCGAACAGGGCAGGGGGCAAGGAGAGCGGGAACGAGACGGAGATGGAGACAGAGGGCGAGGAGAGCAGGACGGGCAGGTTTGGGGGCTTTGGCAGGTTTGGGGGCGGGAGGTGGGGGTGGGGGCAGATGGGGAGTGTTGGGCAGATGGGGGAGTGTTGGGCAGATGGGGGAGTGTTGGGCAGATGGGGGAGTGTTGGGCGGAGTGCGAGTGCAGGTGCAGGTGCGCTGGGTGGGAGTGCAGCAACAGGAGGTGGGGCGGCAGGAGGCTACCCGTTCCCAAAGGTTGCTGCTCCTGTGAAGAGGAGCAAGTCGAGTGCTGGGGGAGGAGGTGGCGACAACAAGGACAGCAGAAGGCCAGCAGCATGCATTGCTGCTAGGCTGGGAACCGTGAGCGCAGCAGAGGCAGTGAGGACGGCACAGGCCCAGCAGCATCACATGCAGCTGGAAACTGAACCATCGAGTAGGGGGAGACGATGGCACCGGCAAAGACGATGAAGGCCCAGCAGCATGCGATGCTGCTGGGCTGGGAACCATTGAGTTGAGGGACGGCAAGGACGATGAACACCCAGCAGCACACAATGTTGCTGGGCTGGGAACCATTGAGTTGAGGGACGGCAGGGACGGCAGGGACGATGAACACCCAGCAGCACACAATGTTGCTGGGCTGGGAACCATCGAGTGCAGGGGGAGGCAACGGCGGTGGCAAGGACGGCACAGGCCCAGCAGCATCACATGCTGCTGGGAGCTGAACCGCTGAGTAGGGGGGGGAGACAATGGCGCTGGTGAGGACGATGAAGGCCCTGTTATTGACCGTCATCAGGGATTTGTGGAAAATCATATACCAGTTACAACCATCGTGATCCTCATGACAATCTGACATCGCCATATAATGTCATATAAAGTCTGCAGAATAATTACACCTGATTACAAATCTTGATCCTGCGGCTACCACATCACGTTGCGCTGCAATCATTGCAGATACCTTACCGTACTTTATAATCTCATTGGAATCTTATGGTATGTTACATTGTGCATATAATGGTGATATCAATATTATACTAACCTATATTACTTGATAACGTGGACAGCATTATCACAATGTAGTTGTCCAAATTGTGCCGATGCCGCCCTCGATTGTATCCGCTGTCCTAGAATTTTGTCAGCCGCAGCCTGCCAGCTCTTCTTTGCAACCAACGTCTAATGCCTAAAATAACTGGCTCTCCTGCCAGTAGTCATTCTAGCAGTAATTCTCCGTCTAAGCACCAGGCTGCTTCTGGGTCTCATGCTTCTTCAAACCCTCAAACCCCATTGCCCGGCCAAATCCCCAGCCATCCCATGTCAAAACATAAACTGACAGCCTTCAAATGAGTTACGGCTAGTGCATCCAAAAGAAACAAGGCAAGGGATTATCGAATGCATGCCAAACCTCGTGCGGAGTTGAGATTGTCTCCAGAGAGTATCTCTGAGTCCGAGCCTGAGGTTCTGTCTGAACACCGTGCAAAGCGCAAGAGTGCGATCTGCTGTGAAGAGGCTCTTGAAGTGTGCGTGCCTCACATTCTTGCATTACAATCTATGCTGACCAATCCACAGTATGTTCACTCCTGGAGGTATGAACGTTAGATTTCTCATCATAAAATACTGATGGCTGATTGCCTACCTATTCAGCGGCAGCTGTTGGTTCATTTTCAGACGATATCTATGTCAGTCGATTGCAGGAACACTTTGACAGGGCCAAAGCGGCCATGAAAGGATTCATGGACCTGGCAGAGGCTGCCCTCGGCGAGCTCAATGAGGCTGATGTTCGCGATAACGCTCTGAAGACCAAAATGTCCAGTAAAGATCTTGAAATTACTGGGCTGAAGGCCCGGATGGCATTACTGGAGAAGATGCAGGCTGAGCATGGAAAGGAGTTTGACAAGAAGGTGGCTGAGGTTGCAGAAATAACGAACAAATTTGATTCACTGAAAAAGCTGTTGGATGATATTACAATGAAGCTTACACAGGGAGCATAAAAGTAGTACATAATATAAGCGAGTTAACTTAGTCTTATAAATTGTCATATCCATTGTCGTTGTCGCTGAAGTCATCTTCTGAATAAGGTTCATGTTCAGATTCTGAATTGCTGTTATCAGATTCGTTGTCATTGTCATTGTATTGGCCTTGTAGCCAAATGTCTTCATCTTCATTGGGAAGGCCTTCCTCACGTACTGTTTCTACGTTTTCTTCAAGCACCTGCTTGCCTGAGCTATCCTTGTGTCCGATGCCTACACCAAGGTGACGTGCAAGCATATCACGGTCCACAAATCTAAGAAAAATCAGAAACTTAAGCATATAAACTGGTTTAAAATATCTCACATTCCCACATAATAATTAGCCCAGTCATCTGTACTTTGTTCACGTCGAGCTTCAGTAGGGCCGGTTGTACTTAAGAGCATATTGGTTCTGCCATCCACAAAGGCAGGCAAGAGGTGACATCCACGAATCACAATGGAGGGATCAAGAAAACCGAAGGCAAATTCATCGGCCTCTGGAACAAATCCTATCTTTGGTAGCCGTGCTCGTTTGCGACCAAACTGATAGCCTGGTTCAACACCCAGCCAGCGTACCCACAAAACTCCATTTGCTGCCTGTTAAAATTGGCGGGATCTGTGCCCTGTATGCTGAACTTCGACATGAAAGATACCCATCACTGATGCGTACCAGAATGGGTGGGCACCTGATTCACTTTCAGGTGAAAGAACCATGACAAAAGGATGGTTACGAGGGTTGATTGTGTCATACGCTCGCCGCATGTCATATGTTGTGTAGTTCACACGAACAGTGTTGACTCTGTACATTGTGTTGTTGATAATTTGAAGGTCATTGCGGTCATTGTTGGTGAACATGTTATCTGTGTCGTCGCCATCAAACTCAAAGCCCAGCAAGCGGCCCAAGAGATGATTCTTCAGATTGCAAAAGAAATTCTAAGGATAAAATCATTGGTTAATACACAATGATTGTTTAAAGAAAGCACACCTTTTGGCAGGGTCATATTGTCTTTGTACAAAAGAAAATATAGATACAGGCTGGTTTCGGGACTTGGAGATATAATGAATGAGGTGGGTCGGTGCTTCTTTGTTGGCCTCTAATTTTTCAGCATCGGTTTGTGTTTGATATGAGTCTTGACCACGTAATGCTGTCATACGGCTATATCTATGAGCGATCTGTTTGTTGGCATTCTTTTTATTTGTCAACTTGTAGAGTGCTTTGATTAGACGGTGGGCCAGTTCACCCTGTCAGACATATATGAGCATATTATATATTCTAATGTTGAAAAGCACTTACAAGCTGTGTTGAATATGAATCTGTGGTCCCAAATAGCCGGATGTGCTGCACATAGTCACCTAGAAAGTGGAACTTTACCGTAAATAAATTGAATTTCTTGGGTTTTCGTCCTGATTTTGGCTGGGCTGATTGTTGTCCTGATTGCCCTATCGATCCTGGCATTGATGACATTTCATTTGCATGAGTGGGACCAGGATCATTTGGAGTTGTTGAATCTGGTGCAAAAGCAGTGGACTTGGACAGGGCATTGGCTTGTGCCTGTCGACGAGTCTCACACCGGTTTCGTGCTTCAACTTCACGGGGCAGCTCTTGGGTATCAAACTGGTCACAAGTGAGGTCACGGAATTCATGCATCAATTTTCCAAACTCCACTGTAAGTTCTTCAAGCAGTTCCAAAGTACCCTCGGTATGAATGCACATCTTAGCTAGACCATGCCACTCAGATGTTTGGTACAGTAACTTCATAAGACGGTGGTTATGCTCTCCTGGAAGTAAACCTTCAAACACAGGAATAGCACACTATACAGAGCAATCAGCAGAGCAACTAATAGTATACAAATCATATTCATTACCTGAAGAAGATCCTCAAAATCACAACCAGCTAGCTTTTTCATCTCTGAGGAGTTTTGTGAGAAGTTGCGAATGGTGCCATCTCCAAACGTTGAGATCTGTCGGTATCTGTAATAGTTTAAGTTAGACCATATCTATATCAGCCGTGAGATCTGTCATTTACCGTTTGTCAAGTTCGCCAACAAACTCATCAGAACCATGACCAGCTGCATATAACAGACGGATGAGATGTGTGAAGAGGTTTTCCAGGTTCCTAATTCAAATTCATGCAAAGGTCGACCACCAACATGTTTGAAGGATTAAAGTCTGGGCCAAGTCGTTCCACAAATGCATTCTGACATGTAATCAATAAATCATGGCTTAGAACTGACTCTGGAGACACTTACTTGTGTCGGTACGCCTGAAAAATCCTTCAGCAGATCTTCTACAGCTTTGCCTTTTATTGGATGCCCCAAGTGGTATATAGCCCTGCAAGCTGTTTCTACTTGTTCGGCCATGAACTTTCGAGCTCGATTAAGCCTGATTGCTATGTCACGTCGAAGGCCTAGCTGGTCAAGCTGTGATTTAGGAACAAGACATCTAGGGCATGGGCACAGTCCCTTATCACGCATAGTAGCCAATAAGACCCTGTAAAAATGTATGTTAATTGCTGGACGATATATGGAAGTCATAAAACCCTACTTCTCCGGATAATCCACCGAGTAGGTGAAGAATCGAGGTAGATTCTCCGTTCAATGCCATCAATGCACTTTATAACAATGCCATACTTATATGCATGAATAAATTTGTCGTCCAATATGAGTTTCCATACAGCATGAATTAATTCTCTGCGACAGTGTGTCAGTATGTCGCGCTTTTGTTGTTTCCACTTTGCATGATGCTCGGAGGCAAAGTCTCGGAATGAGGCGGGCAGCTTACAATGGATAATCAATAACTAATCACCAATTGACACCTGATCACATACTGAAGGAATGTAGGCCAGATGGTGAAGAGCACCTGAGCTGGGCTGCGCACAAATGTATTTTGAACAATTTCCAAACATCACATAAATTGGCCATGCTGTTGCTGTGCCAAAGCTCGTAAAGTGAGTTGCATCAGAGCTTGGCTGAAGCGCCGCCACAACCTTCTCCCGTGTGCAACCAAGGTCATCAGGTGGGAGCAAGCCATGCCTCTGAATCTCCTCATGTTCCTTGACAAATGCTTCAGAACTGTAGACCTCCCAGAATATTCTTTCTTCAGCATTTGTGATTGGCGAGTGGTGCTTGAGTATGAAAGGTGAATAATGGTAGTGGTGGGCTAATGGACCAGTGAACGCCTCCACAATTACAGATGTAAGTGAACAGTGTAAAAGGCCATGAACAGTAAATGGCTTCGGAGGTTGATGTGGAACTCCGGATGGAAGCAATATGTCGACTGTGCTCTCCTGAAATTGGCTGCGCAGAGACGATTGGGCTAGTGCTTGGTCAAGTTGGGCACTCTCTCTTTGAATATCGAAGCCTATGAGATCCTGGACATTGAAGTCTTTGGCGAGCAAAACAGTTCGGATAAGTTCATTGATTTGTTCATAGGATTTTACTGTTTGTCCATTGTTCGCCCACTTGAAAAGACCAAGTGCTGCAGGTGCCAGACCGCGTATGTGTGAAGTGACCACATCCAGAATCTCAGTAATCGGTTTGAGGGTATTGAAAGAGGTTGGTTTGTCTGCTAGATCTTCAAGAGATAGTGCGGAGTCAGGGTCTCGGTTTGGCCACCGAGGATAGTGTCTCCATACCCCGAATACATTGGCCAAGGAGTCAAAACGATCGAGGACATGTAGTATGACACGACGAACAGCGGGTGGCTCGATGGATTCTGCCAGTGGTAATGGGGAGGCGGTTCAGGGAGGGTGTCTCTAAAACGGGCGGGAAGCCTGTACTCGCCGACGAGGGCGTCCAGATGTTGTAACTGGTGGCGGTGTAGGGTCGAATCTACCTCCATTTCAATTGGGAGGTTGAGAAGTGAAGGATTATCAGCTGCGGCATCAGACTGACAATGCTGCCTGGCCTTCAGCATAGTTGAGTATCGAAAAAATTATATCAGGCAGCCAACACTACTCACCTCTATCCTTTCTTTCCTGCCTGGACTTCTAGTTGACAGCGTAGTAGTCCCCAATTCCTTCCGGAGTACTTGGGCCCTCCTTCGCGTCTCAAGTAGGTGGGCACACTTGTTCATGTGGGCCGACAGACCGCTGTTACGTGCAAAGGCCCTGGAGCATTGAGGCGCGGGACATTGAAATCCAGTCATGATCGGTTGACTGGCAGGCAAGACCAAGGGAAACAGCGGCGTAGATTGAGGAGACGATACGATGTGAGCCTGAACTTAATAAAGTAGTACTGGACGCTGGTCGCCTCAGGTCTGAGTGAGTTCACGCGATCACGTTGTTTGAACGATAATCGGAGACGGTGTTTTGTTTTCGCTCTTGCTCTTGCTCTCATCTTGGGGCCTACGGACATGCGCTCAATCCACAAGACTCTACCTCTGCTCTCGTCGGGTCTGCATTTGAACGCAGGATGATGCCTGACACCACCGATCGTTTGGACGAAATGCGCCATTTGACCAACAAGGATCGCCAGCTGGTTCTGTTTGTAACATGGAGGTTTGTTTTTTGTTTTTGTTTTGGATGTTCTTATGTATATTATCTGAGAACTAATCTATTCCGTCTTTTCTACTTTTCAGAACTTCGATCCTCTCCACATCCATACCGGTGATTTGATCGTCGTTGTGCTACCATCCAAAACGCGCCAGCTAATGGCCGCTTCGACACCTGCGGGCAAATTGAACACGATCGTAGCTCCTTGTAGCCGAACACAACGTCAACGTTCACCTCTATTGCCCAACATCCCTTACGCCCTTCCTCTCATCTCAAATATC
Organism: Psilocybe azurescens; assembly: GCA_023853785.1. Classification (NCBI taxonomy): domain Eukaryota; kingdom Fungi; phylum Basidiomycota; class Agaricomycetes; order Agaricales; family Agrocybaceae; genus Psilocybe; species Psilocybe azurescens. Next base: position 12,204 of record JAJIRX010000076.1, on the reverse strand, counting down.
ATCCAAAACGTGCCAGCTAACGGCCGCTTCGACACCTGCGGGCAAATCGAACACGATCGTAGCTCCTTGTAGCCGAACACAACGTCAACGTTCACCTCTATTGCCCAACATCCCCTATGCCCTTCCTCTCGTCTCCAATATCATCCAAAATGTGCCAGCTAACGGCCGCTCGACACCCGCGGGCAAATCGAACACGATTGTAGCTCCTTGTAGCTGAACACAACGTCAACGTTCACCTCTATTGCCCAACATCCCTTACACCCGTCCTCTCGTCTCCAATATCATCCAAAATGTGCCAGCTAACAGCCGCTCGACACCTGCGGGCAAATCGAACACGATCGCAGCTCCTTGTAGCCGAAGACAATGTCCACGTTCACCTCTATTGCCCAACATCCCTTACGCCCTTCCTCTCGTCTCCAATATCATCCAAAATGTGCCAGCTAACGGCCGCTTCGACACCTGCGGGCAAATCGAACACGATCGCAGCTCCTTGTAGCCGAAGACAATGTCCACGTTCACCTCTATTGCCCAACATCCCTTACGCCCTTCCTCTCGTCTCCAATACCATCTAATACCAGCGCCAGCTAATGGCCGCTCGTGACCTGCGGGCAAATCGAACACGATCACAGCTCCTTGTAGCCAAAGACAACGTCCACGTTCACCTCTATTGCCCAACATCCCTTACGCCCTTCCTCTCATCTCCAATACCATCTAATATGTGCCAGCTAACGGCCACTTCGTGACCTGTGGGCAAATCGAACACGATCACAGCTCCTTGTAGCCGAAGACAACGTCAACGTTCACCGATATTGCCCAACATCCCTTATGCCTGTCCTCTCGTCTCCAATACCATCCAAAACATGCCAACAAATGGCCGCTGGGCCAAACAGAACGAGAATGCCCATGCGCCATCATCCACTTCCGCTACTGCTGCCGCTCGCAAAAACTGGCAGAGCGCACGAAGTGCAGGTCAGAGCTCCGCACTGGCGGGCACCCAGGACGCTTCGCCAGTATTTCAAGAACACAAACTGGACCCGTTTTTGGCAACAGAGGTGGGCACTTCTTTCTTTCATGTATATAATATCAGCCTACTTTAACTTCTTTCATGGTTTTCAGACCAGTTCACCGGCCTCGGTATTTTCCCTAGACACCGTATGTCATATCCTGACCTTGTCTATGCACAACCATGACAATTGAACAGATATCGCCAACTCGTAACACTTCGTATTCCTTCCCGCCGATCGTAGGCATCGGCGGCGACGGACAGGCAAAGTACGATTTTGGCAATGACGGTGACAGCCAGGCTAGGGGGCTTGCTCTGTACGCACTTTCTTCCATAATTCTTTGTGCCAACAATTCCTCACAAATGCTACTTCTCAGGCCAACTTCCGAAGGACAAACGTCGCCACCAAGCTGAAGGTCACATACGTGAAAGACCAAATCTCTATTCTCACTTTGCCAGCCCCTAGATGGTCTTTGGAATGTATAGTGAGTGCGGTGATATCGTCTCACGTTACCATGTTCCGCCAAATATGCCATCGCATCACATACTGACCACCCTCAATCACCTAGGGAGGATCTCACGAAATAGTCGGCTCTTGTCATGACAAAGGTCAAGGTCCAGTAAGCAATAAGTTATTCAATTTCCTACGTAGTATTGATTCCACACAATTTCATGCCATCCCTGTCTGCTATCGCCTTTCAAGTCCAACATTCATCGTCGACCCGGGCCTAGTGCAAAGACCCACGGCCTTGAGCAAGAGCCACCAGAAGACGATGCTTTCGGCGCATCTTGTTCAAGGCTCCCTCAAAAACTGTGATCTCAGTAGCCAGACGTTGAGCTTTCAACGCTGCTCTTGCTGACGTAATTGTACTCGGCCTGTGAGTGGGAAACAATGGTGCGGAGGCTATTAGAAGGTGGTATAGAGGATCAGTCAGTTAGTACGTCTATTCTGCATCAACAAGATGAGTGTTTACAAACCTTCTGGGTTATCTGCTGGGGTTGACACCCAATTTACAGATATATTCCCTGTTTTTGATTCTCTGCCAATCTCGCTGCCTGGGCTAGCTTGACCAGGGCTTGTGCTGTATTCAACAAAGCCCAGGCTTTGTGTGATGTCCATCCACTCGTGCACACGCCGCCCTGTACTGCGAGAATCTTTCATTGCATCTTGGAAGATGGGGGTTTTCGATGGGGCCATAGACTGCCTCAGGTACGTAGTTGTCCACCCTTTCGTCATGGTATGATTCATCTGGTATATTCATGCATTCATCTTGACTTTCTGTATAGTCAAGCATGCCATTGTTTTCGGTCTCGCTCTCGCTTTTGGTCTCACTCTCGGTCTCACTTTCGGTCTCGGTCTCATTTTTTGATAGGACGGGGGAGGCCATTGTAGCTATATCATTTTGTTTATAAATTGGCGGTTGTAGTAAAAATGTAGTGTCACTCACCTCGTGTTCATAATCTTGAGAGCTTTCTATTATCTCCTCATTCATTGGAATGTCGTTTTCTGTGAGGATTTGTAAACAGTGTTCAAGTTGTTGAAAGTTTTACAATATGAAATTCAAATCTTTGTACCTAATAGAATTGTGGGAGCCAAGTCTATGAACGTGCCTCCATGTAATCAGAATTATGATACATTACAAGGGAGCATCACACATGTGATTGTATTAGTAATACTAATGTCTACCAAGGCTTGTCTCGAAAATTTTACACAACGCACTACTCCCTCAGTAACTGGGCGCATATCTCTGGAGTCTTCACGGCGACGCCCTCCCAGGAATACTCAAGCCTGGGCATACACTGGATGTGGTGTTCGTCCTGCCTCCTGTTTTTTCACTCACTTTCTGAGATCCCTTGTTGTTACCCACTGCCCAGATCTCCAACCTCATGACATCGTACAAGGCGAACGGCTCTGATGACAATGAACGATCGGAAAACGGCGGGTATGCACAACAATCTCAAGCTCTTGCTTGAGCAGTAAATTTTCATTCTGAAATTTTTTGGCTCTCCCACTCATACCCTGATAAACAGGCTACCTTTGACCCTCCATCCTCATTTCCATCAGTTCCCTTGACATTGTTGCATTGCTGCATGTCTGACTATCGCTATCAAAACCTGCCACTCCCTGGCATACAAGCCACAGGTATCTGCACCCCAATTTTTTTTTTTTTTGCAGCGCCTCAATGATAGTCACACCATGCAGATCCATATTCGGGGCTTGTGGATTCTCAATGGCCCGCGACCTCACCCTTCAGGCGTGTTCTCTCCGAACACACAGTTGAGCCTTGCCCCAAATGTGTCGCAGAACTCGCAATATTTAAACCACTCTCAGTCGTCAAACAGCTCGCAGTCTTCAAGTGAGTTTATTACTTTTCAGTCACATGCTAAACTCATTGTTGCATTGCACCAGGTGATCTCACACAGCAATCATTATCGTCGATGGAATTGCACACTCAGATCCAAACACTCAAGCGTTCCTTGGCCTTGCAAGAGCAGCAAATTGTCGAGATCCAAAAGCCGAAGAAGAAAAAATTTGGGTACATATGCCACCTATCTCAGCCACAAATTCTGACATGTTATTTCCCTCAAGAAGCACCAGTTCACAAGGACGCTGCTTTCGCAAGGCAGTATCCTTGTATGAGCCATTGATGACCTTGTACTATGCCTGGGATCGCACCGACTTGGAGAACAAGGGACTAGAACCCAAGGCTGTCAGGGGGCCTGCAGAAGAAAATGAGTGAGTTAGCAAGCCTCTGACGTGTCTTGGATGGTATTAACAGTAGGTCACAAGCATGATCCACAATACTGCTAGCTTTGAAATCCTTCTCAAGTACCTTCCTTCGCTCAAGAAAATGCTCCAAGAAACTCATGATTGGACTCGGGGCAGTCCAACGATGGCACATTTATATATGGTTGGTTTAATTTTTACTTCTTTAGGCTGTTCACTGACCGCAACCTCAGTTAGAAAAAGGTGGTAACGATGCTCGGGCTGATGATCTTGGTCGCATTAAAGGTTGGCTACCAAACTGGCTCAACACGATGTACAAACCCACCATACCTGTATCTGCCCATAACCGGATTACCCAGGATTTTCCAACGACCTTACAGGTCTTTTGCTATGCCCTATTGACCATGATTGGAATGATCCCATGTATGTGCTCAATCACTGTCATACCACCTTATTCATTTATCCCCCAGAATCAAGGCTCGCATTTGTGACGCAGACCTTGACATTCACGACAACTATTTCTTACGAGGGCACTCTATCCAGCAAACCATGTCTTTTCAGGGTATGCTGATATTGAGGATAACTTTTTTATGCAGTACGCTGTTGGTGAAGGTATGTGACTCATATCTAATTCTTATAGAGCACATACTTAATAACTGCCCAGTGTTACTGTGCCATCTTCACCTCTCCAGGGTCAGCCGAAGCATTCGTCGAAGGCACTGAAGGAGCAGTGCGTGATGGGAAACACTATTCATCAAATAAAGCTACCAAAAGCATGTGGCTACGCTCATTGGGCTGAATGGCTCTGTCACACCAAGAACGATAGCATATGCCGCCGTTATGGTGAGTTCAATTTATATTTATGCCACAGACCTGGATGCTGACGTGCTCACAGCTGGTGTTCAATCTCACCAATGCTAACCAATGGACGTCTGAGTATTTGAACTTTGACTACCCATTGTTCTACAACTTCATAGTTGACTTTTTAATGCCAAACCTGATCAAGATGATACAAAAATCTGCAACGAAGAGCTAATCAAATGGTGGAATAGGTCTGTTGTCCCATGCTTTATGGGGTAATGCATTTTAATTATCATGTGCTCAACAGGTTGGTGTTTCCGAAGGGCTCTGGTGTGCATTCGAGTTCGACATCCAACAAATCCACCCAGATACTTGAAGCTTCTCGTGCTGCTTGAACCAGGCTGCCAGCACACCACATGGAGGTGATTCATCAGCAAACCTGCTAGCTAGCTTCATAGCATGCTTGCTATGATACTAGGGCATGCTATGTAGTACACATTAGCATCGCTACACAGGATTGCTGATGTTCTTAGTAGTTACTAGTCGCTGGTCTCTATTCTTTTACAACAATATATATGTTTCATTTTATTGAATGTCTTGTGATACATTTAAGAGTATATGTCAGCAATAGTCAGTTATAAGCATCACAAACCAAGGCCTGGATGACGGCTGGTTGTAATGTCTACACATTCAGATACTTAATGATAATAGCTCATCTTTAGGACAGGCGACTATAGTAACAATGTAATATCATAGCCAAATGACAATAATGACATAAGACAATATGCTTATGATAATGAACAATCTATCAGATCATGGATTGTAATAGCGGCATCATAGTGATACCCAGGTTACGATTGAATGGAGTAATTACAAAAGGTTACGGTATTGTATAATAGAGACTTGATACTGTAATATGAGTGTCTAAATTACAGGATGTTGTACCAGATTATTGCACAATTATAGCAATTTCCAATTAAATCACCATGGTACAATGTATGTTGCAACATTATACCAAGGTTTTACCAAGGACGGCATATCACACCAAATATGGTTCCTTATAAAGCATTATATGATCTCCCGGAATCCCTGATGGTAGTGTTTGCCCAAACAGAGATTGTGTAATAAATAAAGGATTTGCAAAAATGCAGAAATATTGCGGAAAGGTACAGATGAAATATAGACTTTTTAGGCAGAATCACAGCAGAATATCTTTTTGAACATAAATTTAACATGTGTACAAAATTTCCACTGTTTTTAGAAGGAATATGATGGCGAATTTTTCATCCAAAATGCAACCTTTCTCCTGAGCCATATTTCGTACCTTAAATGTACATTTTTGACATTCGGAATTTCAGCATTCAAATCATCCGTTTTTAGTTTCAGGACTTTAGGGGCGGAAATATCCGTTTCAGACATTTAAGGGTGGTTAAAAATGGAATTTCCGGCCCGATCGGGCTCATAGTGCTATCCATCGCAATTACGAAGCCAGTAATTGACTTGCCAGCTTAATGCTGACTGTGAGGCGATGTCACTAGACTCTTGTCGCCGTTGACTCGAATACTGCATTGATACACACACACACCGATTTGAGCAACCTCTGGATTATCAACGACTTCGCCAGATCCATTATGACTAGCTATAGCTCATGTGCATGGTCTAAAGATAAGGTTTTACACATTCTACATTATTTTAAGGGGTTTACGAGCTTGAACACCCATTGTCTTCCTGTGGTGTGTGTTTCCTTATAACCAAGGACTCCCTCTACGAATGCTAATATGATCGCCGGGTTTAGCGGTGATGGCTCACGCATAACCATTGCAGGCTCAATCTCGATAGCATCGATGACTCCGAATACGAATAAGGATTCGACTAGGTTCACTTTCAGTATTGGTCTCTGAAGCACTAGGGTCAAAATAATTTCTGCAGATTGGTACCATAAAAGTACATACCTTGAGGCTATCATTCATATTCGTTTTTGCCCACTTTTTCAAGTACGCAGCTAAAAGCTCGAGGCTAGGCTGATGGCTACCTTGTATGACAAGCGAGCTAGTCCTTGCGTCGACGGTCAAGAAGTAAGGCGTAGTAGCCTTGAACAGCTGTGCAGGGCGATCCAGTATGTCTATATCGGGTAGTTCCTGTGCACGTGGGGCCATCGGAATGGGAGGGGAAGATATTGTCGACGTATGCGAAGTTCCTGTGCCATATCCAGGAATGACCTCTGCCCACTCATCATCGTTTACTATAGCAGTTGACGATGATTCTGCAGACTCGGAGGAGAAAAGACGATCCAAGTCCTGATCGAACATTGAGTCGATCGATGCATTCATTGGGAGCTCGCGATTCGGAATCTCGAGCGTGAATACGCCCAAATTATCTTTCAATGCCACCGTTGGACGACGTCCAGTGGAAGTCTTTTAAATCTCGTCAGTTCCTGTGCACTCTCTATAGTTGTCCCTCACCTCGATTTGTAACAACCAGTTGGCATTGGGCTTCTTCGTGAGCTTTTCGAGCAATTGCTCGGTCCACTCGCTGTTGGCGTCGTCTTCAATCCTCACCAGCAGCCGCCCATAAAAGAAATCACGACCCGCGCAATGGCGGGTATGAATAACGCTTTGTCAGGGTATACGCCCTTGACTGCGTTGTAAAACTGCAGCCATTGCACATATGGCACAATTTTGTGCCCAAGTGTCTTTGTGAGGTCGTCGACACATTTTTGGACCGCTCCTTTGGGCGAGTCCCATTTATCGCGTATATCCACTCGTATCTTCAAGGGGCTGAGGTAGAAGTAACGCTCGTCAAATAAGTAAAGGCATGTTGTCGAAAATCCAGACTTACAGTTCTGCTGACATATTTCTCTATGTAGTTCTGCGGCGCGAGTTATGGGGGATCTTTCTTCTTACAAGGTTGGACAAGGAAATGAGACCTAACGATTCTGTTTTCTGCCTCTATTTCTGGCACAGGTACCTAATCAGTTTGAATGTTACCGGCCACGCCTCGGCGCGTCACCACTGGGAATTTTTACCTGGCATTTCAATTATACGCTGATCAATTGGATTCCCATACCCCTTCACCCTTCAACATGTACATGCTGAAGGGGATAGAGAGCTGGGCGGCGGTATGTCTCTTAAAAATAACTTGGGACGCCTTCAACGCCATTAATCTTACTTTTGGCTCTGCAGAAGCTAGGAGTGCCGCTCGGCTTAAGTGCGACAACACCAAATTTCGACGACGACTCTGCATAAACCATTCCTGCTATTGGACACGACCTTCAACCTGTCTTTCATTGCCACGGACGCCGAGCGTCCCCAACCCTTCTTGGACTCCTTTTGAGTGGACGCCCATTTCTTCTGAACTGTCCAAATGACCTTTGGATGACCCTGTACCCTGTGGTGCTGCGCATTTTCAACGTGTAAGTCGACGCTGGTGCTATCTACCCCAGATTGACGGTCAAGGAAATTTACTTGGCTCCATCATTCAATATCAACCGTTTATGAACTTTTTTTCTTTGGTTGGGACTTTAGAAATCGTATTAAAGCAACCTGAGTTCACTGTTGGAAAAGCACCTTCATTTGCAAACTTCACACTCGATCAACAACCAAAATGCCCAGAAAACCCGCTTTCACTCCCAAGCCCCTGTTGAGAAACTTCCTCTCGCTGTTCGCAAAAACCGTCAGTATCTCTTGCTTTTCGAAAATTTAAAGAGCTTCTGCTAAATTTATGCCTTTAGTCCGTGACAACTATGAATCCAAAAGGACGACTATGAGAGTGACATCAACGATATTCTTGGTTTCGCTCTCACCATCAACATCGACGTCAATGCCGTCTGGGCCTATGGTGAATCCTTGTCCGCAGAACAAGCTGGCAGCACCTTCACTGGGTACGACTTCAGAAATTTTTATCCAATCTTATTGATTATTGAATGTAAATTTGACAACCTCAGCTATATCGACGGGTTCATTAACGGGATCAAGGCCTTCGTCGACAAATACGGCGACCTTGGTAAAGAATATTTCCAGAACGCCGTCTCGGAAGCCCAACTCACCGTCACCGTCAACGAGCTTGGAGATGGCGTAAGATTTCTCTTCGATATGCTTTTTGACTCTGACTAATAGCTTGCCTATAACAGGCCCCTACTATTGATGCTGACGTGAAAGACGGGGTGTTCCGCATTCTTTTCAACCAGGGCCGCCTTGGCTACAACCAAAGCTGGCTCAGCGATGCGATCGGTCCAGCCATTGACAACGCCCCGCATGAGGGGTTTGGGCTATTCGCCCAGCATTCGATTAATACTTCCTACCAGGAAGAGATCGAGAAGTCCAAGAGGACATCGGCAAGATCATTAACATGTCCGACGTGGTTCTCGAACCTAACTTCGAGGAGAACTACGCGGCGTTGTTGGAGAAGAAGGAAGACAAGGACTGGCAGAAGAACTTTGGCGAAGTTACTTTGCTCTACTTCAAGTATGTCTGCTTTTCTCACTGATTGAGCATGCTTCTGACTGAACGGAAATGAAGGAATCTCAAAGATCAGTTGACCAGCCAAGGCTTTGATAAAGATGACATGCTCCAGGAAGGTTTGGCTGAGACCCTTGCATCGCAAACCTTCAAGATCCGCGTCGTCGAGAAGACCAAGAACGGCTCTGCCAATGAAATCGTTCTTGAAGATGGTGTTTGCTACATTCAGGTAAGATTATTTGAATCAATCGATGACTTTGACTCAAACCTTTCCGTAGACCTACCCTGCCCGCTGGTACTACAACCTGTCCCAGGTTGGCAGCGGCCTTGTTGATATGTTGTAATCTGCCTGGCCGAAGGACATACAAGAAAATTCTTTTAATTAGAACGACTGAGCCTGTTTATACCTTGTAAAAGAACATTGTTTTCATATAAATCCTCTATGTGCTTGTGTTGTTACAAGTGTAGAAAGAGCATCAGCTGATGTTTTTCTTGATAAATTCTCATCTCTGGGACACACTGAGATTTTCAACGGAGCATACAATCACAACTTTGTTGCATGACATTTTCGAAGAAATACTCAGCAATTATATTGAGCATATGTAACCACTGGTACCTGGAGATATGGTAGTTCATGTCGTTCCAAAAATTGTCGTTGGAGAGATCTTTCGAACAAATGGGAGTCCCTATAAAGAACATTAGATTATTTGAGAGCTATAATACTTTTCTGTATAAAACACTGTGAGCGTACAGAAAGGTAAAGATAAGCGTCCGAATACTCACCGTTAAATAGCTTGAAGCGTATAGCATAGTGAGTAAATGCTTTTGAAAGTTCATATTACATTGCTGCTGTTCCACAGATTTAATACGCCCGGAGAACGCAAGCGCACACAAGGTTGGCCTACAACGGCTGGAGCGGCCGTCATTCAGTTGGCACTGAGTTCAATTTTTCCTCCGAGTTCCTTCCATATTTTCAACATATTGACCTTTGCAAGATCACCCGTTGCCGGCATCTGCTTCCCCAATCGCCGACCCAACGGGATGGAAGGCAAACTTTCCATCCGGCCAGCCAAAATCATCATAATATCCTTGTTCATCTTGGTTGGGGCCAAAGCGCAGTCTTTTATGAGCATTGAGTGCCCGTACCCCGTCGGATGACCAGCGACTTCAATGAATATACGCGTTGGCTTGGTGGACCCGGACTTGGTGGATATTGGACGCACAACAGTCATTGCGCGAACCCAGCTGGCCCTTTGACTTATGAGGAAGGCTGCAACGAAGCCACCTATTCCGACATGGAATGCGGCGAAAGCCATACGCGTCCAGAGTGGCTTCGTCGGGGTTTCTGGAGTCGACTCGTCCGCCTTTTTCGGCTTCACTTTCTCCAATGGGTTATGGTATAGTTGACCACCCTCCAGACACTCGTATACCATGTTTCCCCTGCATTTACAAAGCCTTAGCGCGGTATCCAGTTTGTGACAAAAGAGATACGAACATGTACATGACATCGAATGAGAGAATTACGAGTGCCCATCTCGCGATGAAAGATGGCCTTCCTTGGAACAGTGGATAAGCATTTGTCTTTGGTATTGGGACTACAGGAGCTTTGCGGATTTTCCACAGATACGACGCGGCGGTGAGGGGGGTTAAATTTGAAGATAGACGACATGAAGAAAATAAGAACAGGCGCGTCCAGCCAGTGTCACTCTGTGTTGACAACGTTGATGGTCATGGGGGCAGTCACGCGTTTTGCCCTTTTGATGCCAACGTCGCTCAAGAGTCAAGCCACTGAGGCTCATTAACTCTTGTTTTCTGAACTATGGACCCTGTCAAGCTAACTCTTCCTACAGAACTTCTTCAGGAGATACTCAGCTGCGTGAGTTCACGACTTTCATGGCTCTCCATTCTCATTACACAGTCCCTCTCTGATTTACATTGTCAGTCATGAAATTCGTCGTTTCAACCCTGTTTCGCCGCAAGAGAGGGTTCTCAGTGCAATGACTGCTTTAAAGGTTGCAAAATTTGTCCTGTACATTCCTACATGCGATTCTTCTTCGCCTAGATTCAGCAACCTTGCCGATCTTCAGGAAATCTGCATTCAGTGGGGAATGGGGAATTGGAGAGATATACTCATAAGCAGCCTTCCAACCAAACTCGCTAAGCTTCTTTCACGCTCTCTGAGTCTAAAACGCTTGGAAATTGGATGTAGAAGGTTCCTTTAAGGCGTTTTTCAAGAAACCAATGGGCTCCTTAATATGGCGTGTCTTTCTCTCGAGCATCTCGGCCTCAGTGGTGTAGTGTTCTCCAAGGAAGAGTTTCGCGCCATCTCCCTCACATTAAAACTTTAAAATCGCTCGCTTTGTACAACATCCCCGTCTGCTGTCCAGAAACGACGGCACTTGAGACCTGTGGGATGCTTTCCATCAGGAGAGGATTTATTATCGCAACTGATGAGGTCGGACAATCCCTAGTCATACAGTGGACTTGAACGCCTCAAGATGTTTTTGGACGAATTATCCTGCCAGTCGAGTTCCCGACATAACGAAATTCCTAAACGAAATTCTTCCGTTGCACGGTAACTCACTTCTTGAACTAGACAAAGGCATACAAATCTTACGAACATCAATGGGCACACCCGTTTCCGGAAGAAGCTACCAAACTCTTGCCGTTATTCTTTCAATTGCGATATAATTGCGATATTTCGGTGTCTTTCTGTCAACGCACAACATCGAAGACTACAAGTCGTTGGTGGCGATTCTGGTATGTAGGTTCAAAATCTCTTGTTCTTGTCTCACTAGTGCCAATACAGATACTGTTTGCGACAGGATTCGCTTTTGGCTTTGTGCCAAAGAAGTTTACCGAAACTAAAAGGCTGTCAATCTGCATGTCTGCACATGACGGCTTTTGGAGATATCGACGATACTTTGTTCATCGTAAATCATGGAACATCTCCCCGATGACTTCTTCCTTCATGCATACGTGACTATAGGGTAAAACCCTTTCTGCTACATCTTTTCAAATCATAGTTGATGGCCTCATATATTCCTCACAAACTTGGTAATTCTTGTGTCTTTGCTTACCAGGTTATAGATACGGATATATGATGGTATCTTCTTATTTAAAAGATACTCTGGACGATACAAGATATTTAACCGTACGGCAAAAAGGAACCTTCCGCCCGCCCTGTGTGCATACAAAACTAAATTTGGAACACT
>JAJIRX010000075.1:0-22116 GCA_023853785.1 Psilocybe azurescens | reverse complement strand
TGCTCGAGAGTGAAGCATTGGACGATGGAACAGAATTGGACTCCAAAATTGTGCTCGAAACAAGAACCCAGGTGGCTAGAGTGGTACTGGAGGTTTTATGTCTGGACGATGATGATGTCAATACTATGAGCAGCCCGAAGTCAGACGTTTTTGGAGGCGTGCCCAAGGTTGAATCTTCATCAGATGGGACGAGAAAGCTCGTAAAATGGGCTATGAGTTTGATATGTCAGTGGTACAGGACAGGAAACGGGTCGCCTTGGAAGAATGTTTTAGTAAAGACGTTGCAGCAGATTGTGAGTTACTTATTCTATACCCATTGACTGAAACAATGGCTGATGGTGGATGTAGATAGTAGGAGATTGGCATGTGTCAGTATCGATACTCTCCGCGTTGTTGAGGTCAATCCCTGTGGATCTCAAGAAACCTATTTTTCTCTCTATTGTTCCTATGCTAAACGACGTAGGTTTGCTTTGAAACCTCATTTTGCGATTCACATTTTGATTACACCTTTGATATAGCAATTAGTCCAAGACCCACCGCCCCATCCTTTCCCAGAGCTATCAGGATTTCTTTCATCACTCTCGAAATCTCTCCCGCCTGTCTTCTTCAGACCGCTGTTTGCATGCGCAGCCTCAGACAAAGAAGTTGTTGTGGTCAACCATCTTTGCACTCTGCAGGTGCATTCGAAGTATGTCGCAGATTACTGGGTACGGGATGTGGACATGTTGTGCATGGCTTTGCTTGGAGATGCTTCCGATCAGAACGGCAACGGCGATACTCCTGGGCCACGAGGAGTTGCGCGATTGGGTCAGCTGGTGTTGTTGGTCGAGTTGATAGGAAGGATGCAAGTGGTTAGGCATGAGAAGGACGTTGCTGTCAATGTGGGTGTTCGTTGTGGACGCTTGCATGCATTCTTATTGATTTGTTGTTCAGGGTGATGGTAAAATAGGTGAGGTGGTACGATTCGTGACCACGCTCGAGACGAGGATGTGGTTGATGATTGAAGCCAGGGTAATTACTAATATGCTGCATTCTGCATACAACTTTCTCGCTCAAATATCCATTGTTAATTATAGGAAAGGACGGCATTGCTTCCATCATCTATACGCATGTTGATGTGCATTTTATTCCGCGAGTTTAGGCTATTAACTCGGTCATTGAAGCCGTAAGTTATGACATTCTCCTGATGCTCATCGAGGCCTATTATTGTTTCTAGTGCTCCATGGTTGTCAAGAATGCTCCGGTGGTTTGAAGACTTTATCGCAGATGAGTACATTGGAGACTTGGAAGAGGAGGTTACGAGCTCCGTTGAACGCATCCAAGGATTGTATGCAGCTGCTCAGGCGGCCTCAAAACAGGATCGAGATGTAAGTTTTATTGCCACAATCACGCCCACCTTTCATTGTTAATGTACGTCCTGCCGCAGCGTCCCACCTCTATGTTGGCTGCCACTGCATCCAAGGTTGCGAGCAGTTCAGGTTCTGGAAAACCACTCGACCTTGCTGCCACTTTTGTCGAACATGAAAACTACTCAAATCGCTCTCCAAAGGCTATGCACCTAAGGCTATGAAGCTTTTTGTCGCACTGTCAACGCTTATAGTAGAGGAAGATTATCACACTTTGGGACCTCTGCTTTGGCAACATTGTTTGTTGGACAATGTTGATGCTTCTTCTACAGCGTCGGTGAGTTCTTATTTTATTCCTTGTATAAGGTGGTAGTTCTGATATGAGATATATTCAGGCATGCTTTTGTTAATGCAATGTGCAGAGAAAACACCTTTGGATTTGAAAGCCAATATTGAAGTTGATTTGCAAACGTGGGAGGCACTTTTCAACGTTGTTGCTTATGATAACTCACAGTTATGCCCTATCAAGTTCGGACGATACTACTCGCCTAGAAGCTGTGCGAAAGATCGGCATCTTGATCAACTGGAGGTTCCAAATAATTACCCAAAACTTCGTCACCGATAGGACTCATCGTCCTTTCAAACTTGCGCGCCCTCCACTTCCATTCATTGCTGCAGATATGGGAACAAGTCTTTATGTGTACACGGAGGATTTGGACGAGAGCAAAGAAACCGATGACGTGCCTTTAGAACTGAGACAACGTCTGGCAGAGCTTGGCTTCCCAGAAGAGGATGCTGGAGTCATCGATCCTAGGCAAGAGTGGATCAAAACCCCGATGTCCATTTTGCCGGCAAACCAATTAGATCGAATGGAAGTTGGCACGAATGAATTGACTTTCGGGGTCCACACCTCCCCTCTTTCGAGCCCGCAGCCCTCTCCGAGAAAGCTGGGTACACAACGCGACCAGGCGCAAAGTTTGCAGCTAGTTGAAGATGCTGCTACCCTGCTTCGTCGAAACTCTAGCACTGGCGGCCCGTTGAGCGGTGTCAAACGAAGAGCGGTTTTCGTCCCACAGTTGGCCCTCATATTTCCGCGTCTCGCTAATCTACTATTCGATAAAACTTTGCCGTCGCAGCTGCGACGAGGACAACACTAATGGATCTGATGAGAAACGATCCAGCTCTTCTCTCAAGACCTATTTTTGATTACCTTGCTGGCGAGAACAAGGACATTCAGCTTGCTATATCTACGTTGGCAATGTTGTTGCACGTCCGGCGAACCCTTCCACCGCCATTTACACACAACATATTCAACAACTTGGCTGGGCTATTGAAGCTTCTAGCCAGAAATAGTGAGACTATGGACTCCCTCCACGATTTCGCTCTCGTCGTACCCGTCATGGCAAGTCTTGCGACACAGGTTAGCGGCATGTCTATCAAGGAAATTCGGAGATCCAAATTGGAACACTTCGTTATTCCTTCAGGTTCCCTGTGGTTTACGTCGGCAGCTCCGAAAGGTTCGATGTTCCCTCGACATCTGAAGCCAACTAGTGATCCCTTCGAGCCAGTCCCTCCGACCTTGATGTCGATCACCATGATCCGTGTCTCGCAGAATATGTTTTTCTACTCGATGCTCAAGAGAAACTACCAGGACGTCCAGGTGATACGAAAGAACATGTCCCGTCTAATCCTTCCCTCGCTCGATGATTATGGCCTGACGAAGAATCTGGAAATGACCGATTATATGCCCCGCAAAAATCCGACGGATAACCATCGTTCTTCTAGGAACGGCACAGTCGAGATTTTGTCGTTGATGGTGTCCCGTAGCTACATCCTTCTTGTTGCTCAGATCTTCCGCTCGATGCCTAGGCATCTGAGTGATCGGCATGAGTTGGCTGTTCTGGTGGATGGGTTGAACCGCGCTCTTGTGACGCATGGTGACGATATCAACATCGTGAGCCAGGTCCTCATTGGTCAGTCCTAGTCAATTTGTGGAATTCTAAATATTAACACATTGTCTTTAGGGTTCATGGTGGCAAGCACTCGGTTCAGACGCCTGTTCACGACAGGTGGTGGATACTCTCTTTCATGCCTGCTCTCGTCAAAGTTTACACTGAAAAGCCCTCACACCCCGGAATCCGCTCTGCTATCGAATACGCAATCAATCGCTTCTATGCCTTACATAAAGATTCTTTCTTATATCAAGCTATCAATACCATCGGACAACTTGCCATGCTTCCTGATATTGACATCGAATGGTTCTCGAAGGGCATTTACGACCTTTTCGCTTCCCTTAGGAAAGGCTTGTCGACTACAGTTGATGCTGCTGGCATTCGCAACGTCAACAAAGCCGAGGAACGCGAAGCTCTCATCATCCATACCGCAGACGAAAACCACAAACCTTCCTAGCAGCAATACGTCGTGCTGAACCTCAAATGGGCCGTCAAATGTCTCTTCAGCTTCCTGATGAATATGAAAGTCTTCATCTGAGCATGGACGACTTTGTTCGCTTATTTTTGACTGTTATCGCCCATGATCTGTCCATTGCACGAGCGCAGCATTTCTTGAGGTTGCTTCGCTCTCTCTCGCCACACCTCTACAATGCATCGGCCTCCACAAGAACCGTTCTGGCAGATGGTATTGTGGCGCTTGGCTCTATATTGACAAAGGTTTTCTCCAAACCCAAAGGTGGCGAAAATATGCCAAAGCCAACACCAGAAGAAGGGGATAACGCGTTCCTTTCTCCTGATATAGCAGGCGAAACCAATTTCAAAGAAAAATCGCGGACACCTAGTGATTCTAAAATCATAAGGCTCGACTACTTGAAACTTGTTCTGTCTTTCGGGTCAGCAGGTGGTCAAATTACGCTTACAGTTGCTCGGCACACCTTAGATGTGACGAAAAGTCTTCTCAAAGACTGGGGTGATTCCAATGCAGAGATTTTGGCGACTTTTGGGCGATTTCGTCAAAATGTTACTCCATCGCGAAGAACCAACGGCGCCCAAGGCGGTTGTGTCATTTCTCCAGGAACTTTCCCTATTCTTCATTCCTATCTGATCTCTGTCAACTTCACTACAGTGTTCGAAACCATCCTGAAATTGACAGAAATGTCACTCTACGCCAATGATTCAATGTTTGGCGAGGTAGTTGTAGGGGAGATTGTAACCGCAGGTCTAGCTGCTTGTGACTTAGCTGCGTCCGAAAATCAACTCATGACGGTTCAGTACCGCCCAGTTCTTATATCTCTGCTAGCAGGAGCCATCTTTCTTAAAGATGCTGATGTGATTAGCGAAATAGAGAAGCGGCCTCCAACTTATCAATTCCTCGCAGGAGTCGTCCTTCCGCTTGCCCTTGTAATGAAAACCGAATCACAAGTGATTACCGATGGATCTCGTACGGACGAACACCGTAAAAAGCTCGCTGTTGCCTGGGTTCGCATCCTTTATTACGCGATTAAAGCATGTCAGAAAAGTCGACGAGATGTAGATGGCACGCGAAGCACTAATCGCGGCCTTGGATCTTCGTTTCGATCGAAGTCCGGCGATAAAGGACGACAAGAAGCTTTCTGGCGTTCTCACCTACCAACCTTCATGACTGCCCTTCAAGTCATAAAGGTGGTTGTAGTTCGTGGAGCAGCTGACATTTCGTACTTGCCACGTATCGGCATATGGGAGAGAATAGCAGCATTCTGTAACTCAATGTTTGCGGAAGGTGGAGCAGATTTCGCTTTAAGGCCTGAAATCAATTCTGCAGCGACAACTCCTACAGGATCTCCGCGAACCACTGCCCAGTTTGATCTATCGAACTCCGGCTCCCGTCTCTTTGTGTCAACATCTTCTGATCTGAGTCGTCCAGGCTCTCCCTCTTCGTATACAGAACAACCACGTGGCTTGCGTCGTCCGCGCATTGTCGATTATTCATTGTGGTCCATGCTCGAGTTTGTATGCGCCTATCGTAGCCCACTTCGCATGCATCTCAAGGTTCTTATGATGGAAAAGGTCGTCTCTCTCGATCAAGAACTTCAACAGCAGGGTAGTGGAACTGGAAGCACGAGTCCCTTCCCAGCTTCGCCAAGCAGTCGCCGAGTTTCGACTTCCGTTTTTCTAAATCACGTCAGCGTTTATCATCTCTCATGGTCCCTTCCCCAGAATCCTCACCCCGTCTTATGCCTTCCCCTTCCAATCTGATGCCCTCTCCCTCTCTTCTTAATATTCCAAGTAGGCGAGCAGGGTATCAGATCTCTCCTATCTCACCGCATGACCATTCAGGTCTACCAAAGATCTTACATTTAGGACCCACCTCGCCTTCTGCGTTTCCACCAATTTCGTCACCTATGATAGGAGCCGGTCTTGCTGGGATTTCAGGTGCACGGAATAGCCGGATCAGCGGTGACGGAGGTGAATCATCGACAGCAACACGTGCAACGAAAATCAAATCTTTGAAGCTCATTCAGGAGACGTATAGACGGGTTCGTGGTGTTCAGACATTTATGGGATATGATCTGCTTTTACCCTTGTCTGGAATGGCCGCGTCAAACAATGGATCCGCGTCCATGTCGGCGGGTAAGGATAAGGATGAAGAGGCTGCGTTGGAGACTTGGACAAGACAACAAGCTCTGTCTGCAATTGTGGAGGAGACAAAAGATTTAATGGAAGAATTCGAGGAAGGATTTGGACTGGAAGAAGACAGTGTGCTCGTTGACGCTGAGCCAAGAACATCATACAGCTCCAACTAAAGCACACACGTCATACACACCTTAGAAGTATTGGAGGATCTCGACTTTCTGTGTAGTCGCATTATATTCATATTTTATTTGTCATTATATTTGGACTAGTATATATCTAGTGGTATCAATTGGCTACCTAATAGGAGTGCGGTGAATTATTTTCAGTGTTGTTTCGGTGTGTGACATGACGCTCAGCTGGTCAATTACAACAGTTCTATTTTCAAATTGTGATTTGATATGTAATTGACGTCAATGCGGCTGTCCCCTTTGGGAAATAAATAGTCATTTAGGAAGTTTCATACTTAGCCTGAGATGGCGACCAGATTCAGAGCATTGCTGTCCCCCTAAAGAATAGTGGTACATAGCTACAAGGAGCTTCTCACAAAATTTGCTTGCGCGATCTTTGTCGTTTGACTTCCAGACGCCACGGTCTTTTTATACTTCGCTTGAGAATCCAGCCTGTTCGGCTAACGTAATGTTTGGCCGTGCACTGGCAACAACGTTGTGGGGAATATTTCGAATATTGAATCATGACACTGCCTGACATTAAGGTTTAAAAGATAAACGATAAATCCATACACTGTCGTAAAACACTAGTTATACAACCTAGTATGTGATTTCTAACACTCCAAAGTTGCCCAACTTAAGCTGGAAATATATTTGTTGTAACCTATTGTATGTGCTTAACATGCTTTGCTTACGTCCTTGAGGACATATATGTATTAATGTGTGTTAACGTCGACCTCTGGTTTTGGCGGTACATAAGTTTCTGTTAAATAATCGCCCGCCACTCCAAAAATCTTTCCATGTTCCTCCGATTTCACCGTATAAGTATATTCATTCTCCTAGAAATGTAAAGTCACTTCAGCTGTTGGGAAAGCAAAATAAACATACAGACCTCTGCTTGAGACGCTGGATGATGATACTATGGTCACTTTAGTTCCCTCTGGAACGAACTCATTGAGTGATGATACGAAGTCGTGAAGGAAATAAACAATTTGTCGATCACGAAAGGCTGGTGCAGGCTGTGGAAGACAGTCTGTTAGAGGCATGCGATCTCGTTAAAGTGAATAAAATATTACCCCAGCACCGGGTGAGGACATATCCGACTTTTGAGGAAGATATTTGGCGGGCTTGGGAGGCTTGGGGTAGGATACTCCAGTGAGGACAGACCGATTGAGACAACAAGAGCGTTAATAAGTGGAAAATAGCTTGTGCGAGGTAGCTTATATACTACCATGAGAGTCACATTGCCATTCATACTCCATTGATTGAGTCGCTTCTCTACCCTTAACCACTCCCATCTCAAAATTTCCCACGCTTAACGCAGGGCAAACGAGAGTCTCGGAAGACATACAGGGCGTTTAGATAGCGTAAATACACACTTTTAAATCTACAATCCTACCTAAATGAGTCAACCCAAATCCCCGCCAGACGTGGGCGGCAAAGACGAAACCACCAACGCGCATACTGACGCTCGCCAGGACAGGGAAAAACAGGAAAAGGAAGCAGCAACTGTAAGGAGGCGCATCCTTGATATCGCCCGGAATAGAATCACCACCACCACCCTCCACCCAATTCTTTGACGACGGAAAGGATAAACCAATAAACAATGCAACAGATGCTCGAGAATACCTAGAAACCACCCTGATGTATGTGCCAAGAGGTGCACCCCCAACCCCGCATAATATGGCAACAGCCCTCTTTCAGGTCTCTGAAATGAAAGGATTAACACAACCAGCAGTGCGAGCAGTGAGATCCGTGGCCTACATGATGGAGAGATTGGAGACAGAAGCAACAGCAGCACAGGCGAGGGAGATTGCAGTCGAACAAGCGGAATATGTCAGGGAGGAGCTAAGAAACATGGCATCGCATATCACGACAACAATTTCAGCGGAGGTTGAGAAACACCTTGCCACCATCACAGAGACAGCACAGACAGCACAGAAGGCCCTCACACAGAGCATCCCACAGGCAGCACGACAACAAACAATGGCACCGTCAGCAACACGATACAGCGATGCAGTCCGATCCCAAGATGGCCCACCAAGACACCAAACCGACCCAAGGCTCGTGGCCAGGGAAGGTATCAGATCACGACAATTCCTCCCTCGATTTCCCCAGCGACTCCATGGTACACAAGATAAGCCAAACGGAACTATTACGACTCTACAATGCAGGGATAGCAGCGCTCAACGACGATATCACTGGTCAAGTCAAACACAAGATTAGATCAGTAGAAAGACTATCAAATAAAGGGATACTCGGGAGTTCCTCACAGATGAGGGTGCCAAATGGTTCCATACTGCAAAAACGCTGACCGCTTGCTTTCTTCTCTAGGTGAGAATGGCGAAGGAGCACAACGCAAATCTCGAACATACAACCTCATCGCATACTATGTCCCAGTCGAATTTGAAACAGATAACAGAAAGCACATCGACGAGATGCTTGAGACCAACAACCTCCACATCGATGACCTTGAACGAGTACGATGGGCCAAGCCAATTGCCCGACGAAACAAAGAAAGAAGGCAAAACTACGCACACCTTATCCTGGTCCTACGTAACACAGGCAAAGCAAACAAAGTGATATGCGACGGGCTAGTGATATACGGCAAGAGGGTCGATGTACGGAAGAGCAAGAAAGAACCGATCAGATGTCTCAAATGTCAAGGGTACAATCATATTGCAAGGGAATGCATCAACAGCTACGACACCTGCGGCAACTGCGCAAATCGCACTCACAAAACAGAAGACTGCACCTCACAAACCAAGAAATGTGTATCATGTGGCGACCGCGGCGACGGACATACCAGCTGGGACCGCGAACTGCCCCTCATTCCACCGAAAATGCCAACAATTTGACATCAATCACCCCGAAAATGCAATACCCTTCTTCCCAGACACAGAACCATGGACATGGACAGCCGAATATCAGCCACCAACAATCCGTCACAAGCAAGTGTACGAACCAATGGCAGAAGATATCGAACAACGGGCAAAGAGAGTGGATGACGAGCTGCGACCAATGCGTCAGTCCCTGCTCGATTATCGGCCCCAAGCCAAAATGACGACACACCAACCCACACAGCAGACAGCAATGACCACTAATCACCAACTGCCCCAACGGCCAACAGCAGCCAGCCCAGAAAAGAGGATGACCAGGGAAGAACTAGCACGGCTGGAGGCCCTTCTCGCATCAGAAGTAGAAAAAATAGAGCGCCAAGAAAAAGAGGAAAAGGATAAGGAGGCACAAAGCAAAGCGACATCGAGAGAATCAACAGTACCTCCGACCCCTGAAGGAACCCCTCCACCGACCCATGATGCCTGAACGACAACCACCACTAAACCGGCTCCGAATACTGCAGATAAACCTCAACAAATCCCGCAATGCACATAACGACTTAATCAATCTAGCCCACTCAGCAACGAATGGGACATAATATTATTACAAGAACCGCACATAACAACAACAGGACTGTTACGAACTCCTCTTAACTTCTCACTAGTCTCTCCACACGACAGATTTACTGATAAAGCATCTCCTACTAGATCTGCAATAATGGTTAACACACAACTATCATCAAATGCATGGATCGAGCTAGCAATACCAGGCAACAACGACCTGACAGCTATCCGAATAACAACACAAACATGCAACCTAACCATTGTGAACATCTACAACGACAATAAACACATGGTGAACATCAGCCACCTCCGACGATTTTTG
Organism: Psilocybe azurescens; assembly: GCA_023853785.1. Classification (NCBI taxonomy): domain Eukaryota; kingdom Fungi; phylum Basidiomycota; class Agaricomycetes; order Agaricales; family Agrocybaceae; genus Psilocybe; species Psilocybe azurescens. The sequence goes on along the minus strand of JAJIRX010000075.1, from coordinate 12,315 downwards.
CGAAAAGAAAGACACCGGATACACCAAACAGAAGACGATCAGGTTATATGGGCAGGGGATTTTAACAGCCACCACCCGCTATGGGATAGAGATGAGGACCATCGCTTATTCACTGCAGAAGCTACCCGTCGTGCTGAACGTATCATTGCCCTTGCTGCTGATGAAAACATGCAGGTCGCGCTACCAAAAGGGGATCCCAACTATACGCCACTATGTCAACAAACGATACACAAGGCCTGACAACGTCTGGTGCACAGAAGACCTCATGGATCGCATTGTGAGATGCGACGTGGAAGGCTTCCTGCAACCGCCAGGTACCGATCACTTCCCTATCGTATCAATAATTGACCTGCCACAGAACCGTGTCATGCCAACTCTATCCCTAAACTTCCGTATGACCGACTGGGAAACATTCAACACCACCCTCACAAGTAAAATTATCGAAATGCCAGAGCCCAAGGAACTCACCAGCAAAGAAGAACTGCAAGCATCGGCAACAGCACTGACAACAGCCCTGCAGGAATCAATAAAAATAGCAGTCCCAATAAACAAACCATGCCCAAACTCGAAGAGATGGTGGAACCGAGCACTGAGCGACCTATGAAAAGACATGAACAAGCTAAGTCGACTCTCATACCGCTACAGAGCAGTTCCTGAACACCCGAGTCACGCAGAACATATCACAAAAGCAAAAGCATATGGAAAGGAAATGGATAGAACAAAGCTCCAGCACTGGAGAGACTTCCTGGAAGATGCAACGACAAAAGATATCTGGACAGCCAACAAATACATCAGCACCCCAACAACCGACGGGCGGCAAGACCAGAATACCTGTCCTGAAACAGAAGACCACAGCAGGCCAAAATATCGAACTATCCACCAACGAAGGCAAAGCGGAGGCTCTCGCAACCTCTTTCTTCCCACCAAAACCAACAGAAACAACAGTACCGGCCAATTACGACTACCCAGAACCATTGCCACCCCCTCAAAAATCACAGAAGAACGTATACGCGAACACATCACCAAGCTCTCACCTTACAAAGCAAGTGGCCCCGACGGCATACCCAACATTGTACTGCAAAAATCGGTTGAGCTTATAGGGACATATCTCCATCACATATACCAAGCCACACTCACTCTCAACACATACGTCGACAGCTGGCGTGAATTCACGACAGTGGTACTTAGGAAGCCAAGCAAACCAAGCTACGAGGTGACAAAAGCCTACCGCCCTATAGCACTGATATGCACGATGGCCAAGGTCCTGACTTCAATTGTTGCGGATGACATATCGCTGAATGGTAGAACGCGAGCAACTATTGCCAACTAACCACTATGGAGGCCGATCAGGACGAATGACAACAGATGCAGTACACATCCTCGAAGACAGGATCAAGTCAGCATGGCGAAAGAAAAAGGTAGTATCAGTTCTGTACCTCGACGTCGAAGGGGCCTTCCCCAACGCAGTCACGGATAGGCTGCTACACAACCTCAAGAAGAGAAAAAATCCCAAGTGTATACATAAAATTTATAGACAATCTGCTAAAGAACAGGGCGAACCAAACTACGATTTGATGATTACATATCCATACTAATTCCCATCTCTAACGGAATAGGACAAGGCGATCCACTCTCAATGATCCTCTACATCCTCTATAACGCTGACTTGCTAGAAATTGCAAAAGCCATGGACAACGACGCTGACCCAAAAGAAGACTCGGTAGGTTTTGTAGACGACGCAATGATTATCGTGATAGGGAAATCCCTCAAAAGCAACGTCAAGACTCTCAAGAACATCATGGAAAAACCAAACGGAGGCTTCGCATGGGCAAAGGACCACAACTCAAGATTCGAAATCGACAAGCTGGCAGTAGTACACCACACTAGAAAAACAATACAAGACCCACAACGACACGGAAAGAGGAAACGCCAGAAAGCCCCACCGCTCCTCCTACAAGGGCAGGTAGTGAAGGACGTCGAAAGCTATAAATACCTTGGGATACATGTCGACCGCACACTCCGATGGAAGACACAGCTTCAGAAAACAATCGCGAAAACCACAACATGGCTACTCCAATTCCGTAGACTCAGTAACGTGGCAGGAGGCATACAAGCTAAGTCAATGCGACGATTATATATCTCAGTGGCAATACCAAAAATGACATACGGTTTAGACATTTGGTACACCCCGCCCCATCTCGTAGCTGGAGCAAAACGACAAACAGGCTCTGTAGGAGCTCTAAAAGAATTTACCAAACTACAACGCATCGCAACACTGGCAATTACAGGAGCACTGCGAACCACCCCAACCGACCTCCTTGACCCTCACGCAGGAGTGCTACCGACCGATCTAATGTTGAAGAAAACATGCCACCGAGCAATGGTGCGTCTTTCCTCACTACCAGCTGAAAACCCTGCTGCCGCCCTGCTTTCAAAATATCACACAGAAAAAGCCAGAAGCCATGCAACCTCTCTGCAAATGTTACTCCAAATATTCCGATACGACCCAACGAAGACAGAGAAAATCCAGCCTCGACAAACCTGCCCAGAAGAAAAGCCAGACTACATCACACGAATAGCGGACACTCCAGACAAGGCCATCGCCAACGAGAAAGCCGACACAGCGAAGACTCGCATATACACAGACGGTTCCAGTATGAACGGAATGGTAGGAGCGTCGGCAGTTATGTACTACGCCGGCCATGACAAACCAGCTCAATCACTACGATACCAGCTGGGCCCCGAAAATGAATACTCAAATGACGATGCCGAAACCGTAGGGCTGACACTGGGATGCTGGATGCTCCGCAACTCAGGACACCTGGGACCACTCACCTCATCCATCTACACAGACAGTAAGAACACAATCAAAGCCACCTCAGCACGCACACCAAAAAGCGGCTCCTACCTGATCGACGAACTAAACAAGCTGGCGAGTGGACTCATGGGACACGAGCAGACCCCATATCACGGTGAAAAATTCACTATTCATTGGATCCCAGCTCACAAAGGAGTCCCAGGAAACGAAGCAGCCGATGCCAATGCCCAAAAGGCAGCCGCAGGAGAGCTATCACCACGATCCCTGCTACCACACTACCTACGACAAGGACACCTACCCACAAGCACGAAACAAATAAAAAGCCAAATGCAAATCGCACTCGACGACGAAGTTACACAACGATGGAACACCTCACACCGAAAACAATCCTTTGCCAACATCGACACCGACTTCCCCTTCACCAACTTCAGAAAAATCCAGAACACAATGACACGAGCGAGAGCAAGCCTATACATGCAGATACGCACCGGCCACGTACCCTCAATAGTTATCTGAACCGATTCGGCAAGGCCAACACCAGCCAATGCGAAAAATGCAGAACAGCAAACCGAGGAGTAACAGAGGAGACCGTCAAACACCTCCTATTCGAATGCCCGTCATACGCATGGGAACGAGCAGAAATGGACCAGGAGCTGGGAAGAAACGCAAGAAGTATGCGAACAATACTATGCGGGAAACCACACATGAAGATATTGATGAAATACATATCAAAAACGAAGCGACTGCGAACCACGCCAGGTGAAGTCCCAAACAATAATGATAACGCAGACTAAAAACACAGGAATACGCTACAGAAAACTCCCCACCCACACAACACCCCTCCCGAACTCAACAAGCCCTCGACTCAGCGGCCCCGGAAACCACATCCGTACATCACACTCCGAAAACTCGAGTAACCCACCCAACCGCGCCTCGACAACTATGTTCAGGCGCTCAGCAGAAAGAACATCGAAAAAGCAAACTACACTCACCCGGAAGAAGTCCAAAGGAACTAGCCCACCCGCCAAATATGGATGCCCGGAAACAACGTTTCCTTGTTGGGCCGTACGGGGAGGGGATCGCTATAGCCCAACCTATAGGCGTACCTCGACGGTGCACACGGGGTCCACGGGAAAGGAGTCGCACGCAGTGTGCTGTTAATTATCTTTGTAATCGTTAGTTAGGTCTGCATGGGGCCAAGCCCCAATAGACATAAATTTACAAGAAAAAAAAAAAAAAAAACTCCATTGATTGAATCAGATAAGGATTCTCGGACCCTAAGAACCTGTTCGCTAATAGAAACATCAAGTGTGAGGCATTCTCTCACCATGCCACATAAAAACCCGATAATGCAGCAGAAATGTATTCCGGGGCCTTACAGTAATTGTTTTTCGTGATCTAATAATGATAATTGTGGCAGGGACTCTCTTGACAGATTCGTAAACTCGTAATGCATTGGTAGCCGAAGGAGGCAGAGGGGCGTTTATACTCCAGTTTCAAGATGTCGCACGCTTTAATCGATAGTGAGCCTGGGTTGTATAGTTTATTGATCAGTTTTCTTATCCTGGCGACTTGCCATTGTTTTTCAACGACCACCAACGTGATACTTCCATCGTCAACAATGACACTCCACATGATGTTGAATATCCCCGAGAGAAGCCATGTGAGAGAAATATATGGCCCACTCCTTGAAGCTTCTTAAGCACTTGTAGGGTTCTGTGTTGATCGTAAAGTTGAACTGGGATACTTTCTCATAGTTGGGCATGTTTCTTTCCAGTCCACTGCTGAATCCTCCGCTCATCTCAACGAGAAACCAGCTATCATCACTGACAAGAACATTGATTCTTAAGTTTATCATGGAGTAGACTTTCCGTCCTTTGCCACTATCTGACGACATTTCTGTCTGGTAAGTTGGACATACAGGGATTCCGGCGACCAGGCAGAAGGTCACCGTCCTATTTTGGGCATCCGGTTCAAGACGCAATGTGCGCCACAGCGAGCACGTGAACGCCAAGAAAGCATTCAGAGTTGGGGTAGCCACTGCTACCAGGGTGCGAACAAATCCCCGTGAGATCGCTGGTGGGTTGAAGAAGACAAAATTAAGAGTGACATTGTTCTACGGTGTGTGAGTTGCGGATGAAAAATCAAACGAAAGCTGAGGTAACTGAAGTTGGTCGCAAGTTGGTTGGGTGTTTGTTCAACTTTGTTGGTTATTGCATTTCCCACACTCCGTCATTTATACGACTCGGGGCGCTATTCAATCTCCGAATCTGGAATCGGAAAACGGTTATGTCAAGGTTTCTGCCATTCTCTTTGACTCTTCTTCAAACCTTCATTGACCCTTGGGTCTTCTCTTGTTCAACTTTAGCTCTTGAGTCTGAATGCTCATCTACATAATGGCAGGCCTCTTATCTTTGGCTACTATCTTGTATGCACTCCCAAAACAAATACGGATCGTGAAACTCGATTCCCCATTGGAATGTCTCCTCTGGACAATTCGTGTCCTGCGCTGGCAACGCACATTTCCAGAGTCTTATAATGATATAATTTGGAAATCAAATCCGACTAGAGATCAGTATCTGCACACTATGTATACATGGGAGTTTTGGCCCCGTTCTTTGCCTCCAGAGGCTACAGAATGCACACAAAATCCCCAAAGTCTGACGATCTCTTTCCTGAGCCTATCCCCCCCTCACCCGGAGCAAAACACCTATCCGTTTGCACGATTCATTCCAAACTACGATATTAGTTTTGGGTGGTATGTGAGTTGTTCAATCAGTTTTCATTTCAACCAGGCTAACGTCTTTGTTCTCTACGCTAGTCTCCGTCGTTGTGGGCCGCGCGCGACAAGCAGGGTCGAGATGTCGTGATTAAGTAAGGTCGTTCATTGAGTATTTATTTTATTATATATAAATCAACGCCCCCTCAGATTGATCTCCGACGTTTCCAAACCATCAAATGAATTTCTTATCATGCAACGTCTGAATAGCACAGAACTGCGCGCGGATCCTCATAACCATACAATACCTGTTCTCGAGTTTCTAATCTTTGATAATCTAGTTTTTGTAGTGATGCCCAGGCAATTATCTCTCTTACTTCCAAACAGGTTAATGGCCATTTATACAAATTCCAGATGGGATGGTGCTTTCACTGCTGACTTCGGTACCGTGGAGGAACTGATGGAGATCACAAAGGCGTTTCTTGAAGTAGGTACCCTCTCTGATAATTTTTCTTTTTCCCAGAAATTCATCGTTGTTGCAGGTTTTTTCCTTTCTCCATAGACATAAAATCGTACACCTTGATTTTCTCTATCAAAACACAGGAATGAATGTCATTTGTGAGTTCGTTGCCTTGAATTCTATAAAGGGCTTGCGGGATCCAAGCGAAGTGCGATATGCATTACTTGACTTTGGGGCATCACAAATCTTTCCCTGCGACACTGTAATCGAGGATGTGAAGTCGACACGTCGCCTCCATTATCGACTGCGCGGGCTCCCTGTGGTGAAGGGTCCATATAACCCCTTCAAGGCTGACGTAGCGTTCTTGGGAGCTGGACTCCAGACGTACATCAGGGTAAGTGAATACGCCTAACGGGATAATATCGCTGATGAAATAACTAATTAGCATATCGAGAATATTGTTCCTGAACTTGGGCCATTTTTTGACAAAATGGTCATTATGACCGACGAGAAGCAGTTTACAGCATCTCAAGCACTCTCCAGATTTCTAGAGATATATAGCAGCCTGAGTTCTGAGCAACTTCAAGCATCAGTGGTTGCTACCCATTGGACAAAAGGTGAGCCCATTTTTGTTGTATTCTTTCATTGGAAATCTTCACTGAGTCTCGTGATGCAGATAAATTGATATATAAGCCGACGTACAACCCAGGCCCACAAGACTAGACTATGTCCTTGTATTCTATCTATGCATATGCATTTTTTGTAGTAGGTAACACCCGGCAGCGACACAAACCATAGATTGGTTTCTGATGTACATAAAGGCGTAGTAGGTCTACTAGTACTACTACAGATACGACTGGATCTGGTCAGTTACCTAAAATTGATCATCTTAAATCTGTTACATTCCAGAAAGCGTTGACTCTGCATATCCCAATTTCTGCTAACGTGCTCTCAGTACAATTTTTGCCATTATACTAATGGTACTGCTAAACAACTTCCCTGCATGAGGTTGGTCACATGTGTGGGCGATGAATAGTAATGCGCATGCTGCAAAGAATATGTACTACAACAATATAATAATATTTGTCCGTCCGAGTCGAAACCCCGGCCCAAGTCGAAGCATTCGCAGTGTTGGAGTACTAAACAAGAAGAGATCTGTGAATCCACGGTTGAAAAAAAAGTCTAAGAGGATTGTATTGAGGGAGAAATGTTATAATATATCTGCCAACGCATAGTCGATGGAGGTCGGCAACTTGTGAGCTCACAGGCGGCTTAACTGTACTGCAGATGGTCGGTGCTTTCGTTGCTGATTTCGGTACCGTGGCAGAACCGATGGATATTACAAAGGCGTTCCTTGAAATGAGTATCGCTTATTACGACAAGCCTTATAATATAAAACTCATGCTCTTTTAGGTTTTTGCCTTCCTCTAAGAATAAAATCGTATACCCTGACTTTCTCTCTCTCAGAACACAGGAATGAGTGTCATTTGTGCGTCTGCTAAATTGCGGTCTAAATATTTCCCTCCGATTCCATAAATGATGACATGATGACATGCAGCCTCAATTACTGACTGCATAGGGCTTCCTATGGTAAGGGTCCATGTGACCCCCTTCAAAGCCGACGTGGCGTTCTTGGGGATCTGGACTCTAGACGTATTATCAAGGTAAGTGAATACGCTCAATGGTCAACAGGATAATACTCTGATAAAGGAACAAATAATCGCAAATATTGTTCCCGAGCTTGGACCGTTTTTCGACCAAATGGTTCATGACTGACGAGAAGCACTCTCCAGATTTCTAGAGGCTTGAGTCCTGAGCAGCTCCAGGAACCAGTGAATGCCTTCCATTGGAGCAGGAGTCAGCACATTTTTGTTGTCTTCCATCGAAAATTTTAACAATGAACTTTGTGATGCAGATAAAGTGACATCTAAACAGGCATACAAGCCACAAGAGTAAGCTGTATTCTTGCATTCTGTCAATGTATATGTATTTTTGTGGTAGGTGACACAGAGCATTCAAGCAACACGACGCGTTTCAAATGTTTTTGGACTGTATTGGAGCCTTTGGTTGGAATGTTGACACTGGCCTCCTTTTCCAGTTCATCCGGCAACGTCATTCTCAATTGCTTTAATTGAGTAGCAAATGTCTACTTTGAGACTGGCAGGCTACTTTAAAGTTGGGCTTGTTCAAAATCAGCTCGACACAGAAAATTCTCAACAGGCCCCAACTTGTCTCAATCTCACCAGCCCCTTCCGAGTCCTTGTCGACGCCCTTCAGAGAAAGGTAAAACGTACTCGAACAGCATCCATCCGTCCGGCTACGGGTATACATTTATGGCGCGCACTCACCAGATAGACTATATGAACAGTACCAGACATATACCCATGGACCCCGCATATCATCCTCCGAACATTGGAAATGTCGTTTCTCATCTCCTTTCCGAGTCTTTTGGCTGTCAATTCAAATCTTCTGAGTTCGACATCCACGCTGGGACTCCGTTTTCACACTACGCCGAGAGTCTTATAAACGCAACCAAGCTCCCTTTCCAAGTCACTGTTGCATCACTAACTCTCCTGCAGCGCTTGTACATGCGTCTCCCTGAAGAAGTGTTCGAACTGCGAAAGCACTTCTCGCCATACCAATTGTTCACAGCGGCGTATATCGTCACGGCGAAGCAATATACCCAGTTTCGACTCGGTCTCGATATCACACGATTGATCACACACGGGGAGGAGCCAACCTTCGAGAGAGACAGAGTAACGGTTGCAGTGCTCGTGTCCAACGAGTACTGGTCTCATCGAACCTCCTATTCTGTTCAACAAATTAAAGATATGCAAAGCCAGTTCGTCTTTGCTTTGGGAGGAAGCGTTGCGGTGTTTCCGGCTAAGGATATCAAATCCCAGGAGTTCTTGAAGCAGCTGAAGTCATTATCCCTCCAAAGGCGTATCCCCATAGGCCGTCGTCTACGCCAAACGTCTTCAGATCCCCGAGCTGGATTGGCAAACTTGGGTCGTATGAGCGCAGCAGAGCACAAGGAGTATTTTCAAGTCCTGGGAGAGAAGCTAGTATTCGTCAGGTCCCCCATAGAGGTGCAGGTTCGCCTATGAGTGCAGGATCAGGATCAACAGTAGAATGTTTACGAAGTTCGCCAAATCTAGATGATTTAACCTATCGAATCGAAGTCTGTAATTCTAAACTTCGACAGCCAAGAGCGCTAGGAAGCAAAAAGATGAGTAGGCATGTTCATGTACAAACAGGGTTTATAAAATAATGCAATGAGATGTTAAAACATCAAAATCCGAGTGTATCCGCTGAAGAAATGAAGCAGTGTCGTGTTGGAGCCTCATGCAAGATCCGGACGACTACCAAGGTGAGCCACGAATACTTGAGCTTCCAGTTAGTGAGCCTCCGTTGGTTAGCTATGTTTACGGCAAGTGAATAAAGCTGGATGCATGAAGGGCAGATGGAATGTCTTACCACATTCGTGATCTGTTTGTGTACGAGTGCCAAATCTATCCGGTCGAGTTTAGTTTCAGACCGTCAATATCCATAAAACAGGTTTGCTTACAGTCTAGATATGACATGGCACCATTATTTTGGTCTTCTACAAGCATGTCGCTGAACTCTATCTCGGCAGCGTCTAGATTTTGCCGGGCAATGTACAGCTTGCTTGACCTCCCTTTTCAGCAAACCGGTTGGCAAATATATTATGAACCTGTGTGGATAGGGTTGAAGAAAGTACGGGTAGTGTATGCTGCGTCGTATAAGCCGTAAGTTAGGAAGAACGTATGTGTATGATAGATAAAACAGACCATATGAGGATCGACAGCATGTATGTCGTCCACTCCGAAAAGATCATTCAGAAGTTGCGGTGATGCGCTCGAGCCCACCCAGAGAATCATGGTCTCATCGTTATCTGAAGGAACAGATAGATGAATAATTTTCACTATGTTAATCGAAGAGATCACTCGCCTATAAGATAAACGCCACCAGCTTCCATGAAGAAATAGCTATCACGCATGCAAAAGGCATGAGAATCTTTTCTGTTTTGGTTTCATCTTCGTTTGTCACGATTTGTGGTAGCGCAATCTGATCATCCAGATCATGTAAAGCGAGCAGCCGGGGGTAGAGATAGTGCATAAGAGAGCGCGGAGACATCGAAAGGATGTGGTGTATATGATAATTGCGAACATCAGACGACACCTGGCGGGCTATAAACGCTCTTTGTCAACAGCCGTATGAAATTTATATAAATGAATGGAGTAAGTGCCTTTGAGTGGTTTGGTCTTCTGTAGCGCCAGTGTGAAAGCCGGAAGTGCCCGGAAAGCTTCTGGGATGATTAACTGATAGATCAGTGTTAGTAAATAATTAAAAGGCAAGACAAAAGTGTGTTTTCACTTGACTCGACCGTGTAGCTGCCGCACACTGAGTACGATATCCCAAAAGTAGTCCGGCGCACTTTTCTGTCAGTTCTTCCCGAATAAGTAGAGTCCTCTGCTGGGACATTGAGGACATAGCTGGGCAGCAAATGAGCAGGAATCGCAAGAGATTGCCTCGTTACATACCTTCCTTGGACATATGACATATGACGCTCTCCAGATCTGCAAATTGGAACAGGCTCCCGGCCAGTTCCACCACATCCATGGCAAGATTTACCACCCTGACCCTCCTCTGTCCTTCGACGCTTGTGTATAGGACAGCACATTGCAGAAACGCGTATCCGCGCGGTGAGATGCTACGTGTATGTTCCAGCTCTACGGAGAACGACGCGTCTGCAGACAAGTTGGCGAAGGCAAGTTCGTTTGGTGCTGAAGCATAAAAAGTCCCATACTGTGCTTTGACCTGCAGGCCTATTCATAGAAAAATTACAAGCTATGTTATTCGTTGACAGCAGCGAAAAGAGGACATGTGTAAGGTGCGGTAGGGAGATAGACATACCATGCGAGGTCCTTACACGCGCCATGCAATTATATCCTTGGCCTCTCGTTACGAGCCTTCTTAACTGATCTCGTACTATGGGACCATCTCTGGCCGGAACAAACCGTGGATGCCAGAAGACCTCACCACCTGTACGAGTGGCAACAACACAAACACTACCGGTATCCATATATTTGCCTGGCGCCAAGAACATGCTCACCCCAATACCATGTTCAGCACATTCCTCAGCGATCGATATCCATGTACCAGAGCGTGGGGCATGCAAATTCTTCTCTTTGTCAGTATCGTACAGCGCTGTTTCGGATGGCGGAGCCATAGGAAGTGCACCTGCGCCGACGGTGGGTAGCGTTGACTGGAAAAGAATGACGTGTCCGCCTCGACCTGCCTTCACAATAAATTAGTATCAAACTTGTGTTGCAGGAGGCATGATATAACAAACTTACTAGTGCTGCAAGACTACCACGAATGGTTGATCCTAAACACGAGTCGCTGGACGTTGCACCGGCAAATTGGGAAGGTATGCCGTCAATGAGAGCTTCTATTGCAGATCTTCGGGGTAGGAGTTACGCAACATTCCCCCTAATTTCGAAAAAATCATACCTTCGTTCGACAGGATCGACAAACAATCCAAGTGTGGGCACGAAAACCTCCTCGAGATCAGCGACAACGAGCATTTGAGTCATCTCTGACTAAGACGATGTCCGCCATCCGGTTAATTCATAATAAGGTTCGTGAGAGTAGACGACGCACATTGAGGTGGTAGAAGTGCAATGAGCTATTGAATGTGACAATCGCAAGTCTGCTGGAAGGCAGGAAAATTGACTCGATTCCAAGGTCGGCATTCCCGTATAGAATGGTCTTTAATGAGTCGCAAGAAGATTGAAGAAACCCTGAGGCGACTGCCCCAATCGATACGTCGAATGCGAAAACGTAAGTCAAAGGACACGGAATTCGTGGACCAGGTTCTGGGGTCTCAACAGAGTAGAATGGTTGGGGCTATGTGAGTTTGAGGATTTTGTGCCCAGTATTCTTTGGAAGAGGTAACTTCAAAGTCTACTGTTCCCTTGTTCAATTCCGGCCGTTGCAGGTGGTCCAGCCGCAGAAAGTTTGCGTCAAGATTGCAAAAGTAATCAGGAGTCACTATAAGCTATGAGTGTTGGCTGTGATATAAATTAACATCCACCGCGTACCTTCTGTTTCTTGTCCGCAAAGATTGCATTTCCATCGAAGACCCCGGATATCCAACTACACCAGGGGTTAATATAAGATCTACAACGAGCACATCTAGCCGGGCCTGCAGGCCCCGTATGAATCAGAGGTACCGGCTCCTCGCCAGGACTTTGATCTGCAAATGGGTGAAATATTGCTGCTACAGGGATG
>JAJIRX010000074.1:0-42443 GCA_023853785.1 Psilocybe azurescens | reverse complement strand
CTGGACAGACGGGCTTCAATCACACATTCCGCGCACAACGATACATGGTTAAAACTACTAGTAATGGTTAAAACGGTACGATAATGTGCCCTTCATTTCTTTTAGTGGATTGTGCAGATTCTTTGTCCAATTGAACACTCAGTAGCGCCCAGAGTCTTTCTACTCGTAGTCGAAATCATCATCATCCGAGCGGCGGTTACGAGTATCCCTAATATCGGTCTTCTACACCGAATGTGTCGTCGTGCCCTCCAAAGCTCGACGCATACCCTGACGGAGGAGCATCATAACTTGGCGCATATCCGTCCAAGAACTGCTGACCACCATACTGTTGCTGATAGCCGCCATACTGCTGTTGTTCATCGTCATACCTGTAAGTCTCGCCACCATAGGCTCTCTGACTGTAAGCTTCTGGGTTGCCTCGTTGGCTACCGGTGTATGGTTGTGTTTCCTCCTCTTCAGTTTGGTATTGTGATCTCTGACTGGGCTTGGTTCCATGGCCACAACCGCCATAGCCAACCTCCTCTGTGTTGTCCAATCCTGGCCGTTTGTTCTTATGGTCGCGGACGCTTTCCTAAATAAGGAAGAAATTGTATGAAATCAAGATTTTCCGCGACACAGATATAGACGAATGACCTTGGTCAAAGAATCGAGGATCACTTGTGAGTCGTCACCAAGGCCATTAATCCACCCTTCCATGTGATCAAACATCTTATTCTGGATCTCAGATCGACCGGTTGCATAGTACGGATGGTGGAAGGCTTCGAGGATCTGTGAATAGTTTAGTATCGTTTTTAGCGCCGCATGGTCAACCGTACCTGATCGATAGTGTGGTCGGGGTTTTCATCGTTGCTCCAAGCTTGGACAATCAAATTGACACTATTTTCGACCACAACTTGAGCAATCTTTCCTGCGGGCTCGTTGAGGATTAGGCCAAAATGATCCTGGAACGACTTTCAGTAAATTTGATATGAACAGGATGATGTCCAGCTGACCTTTGAGAGCAGACTATGAGAAGGATCATGAGCTTCTGGATTGTCGAAGACCTGTAGAAAATTGATCTGCTGATAAAGTAGATTTGATACGGGGATAGACGTACCTCGTACTGATCCTCATTATCAATCACAGTTTTGCTGCCTTCATCGAGAACAGACGTCGCCTGACTCAAAATTGGCTATAAGAAAAGAAAAGGTAAGAAAAGGTTCAAGAGCTTCGAGAGGTATTGCATACGCCGAGGTATGGAGCCAAAACAGTATAGACATCTAAACAAATGTCACTTTTATTTTAACGATGTTACCAATGCACTTACACTCATTCATGGCATTGGAAAACTCATCAAGCAGGTTAGTGAGACCTGGAACCATCTCAATTTTTTGATGATATCTCTCATGATATCGTCGTGCCATTTCAATAGGTCCAAGAGTTGCTTTTGAACTTCAGGAGGTGCGATATCATCAGGATTGAAATCATAGGCTTTTGTTTGCTGTTTGATTTCTTCGCCCTGGTTTAGCTTGTCCTCGTCTCCGCCACCAAGCATGCCGAGAATATTTTTAAGAGTGTCTATCTTGGAACCATTATCTTCTTGTGCGGTCTAATATATAAGGGTTAAAATCATTCAGATGAGTACTAAACTGGCTTACGTTGTTTATTTTTGCAGAAAGGTCTGTAACGCTGGCCTGGCTCAATTTACTATTTTCATGGTGAGTCGTGGCATAGGTAAGATAGAAGGATGGTGAACTGACTCTCCCGCTTCTCCTAAAAGCGAATGCAGGGAAATCGGCGCCTTCGACGCGGAATCAGCACTAAAATTGTGGGATTAGATAACGCAGAGAACTCACTTCCAAAGGTTCCAGTTACAAGGGGCGGGGCAGGTCCATTCGGAGTATCGACAACAACTATAAGATATAGGTTCGATATATCTCATGGGGGTTCGCATTTATGTACTAACCTTCATCGCCGACATGGCAGAAGACCTCATTGTGTCCCATCTTGCGAAGGGCGAGCTCACACCAATTGCTATGAGCGAGTAGATCTTCCAAAGTGTGAAGTCCAGTCCCAAGGAGACGATACGCCTCCCAGAGGTCAGCGCCCTCATTTCCACCTGCACGTCGTCCATACTCGATGCAAGCTTCTAGAGTTCGGCGGATGAACGCTGTCGATGTATCCCATCCTTGATTATCTGTAGCGATATATTTCTGTTTACAGGTTCAATGAAAATAAACATATATCTCTGGCTGATAACTAACCTTCATTCCAGTATTCTCGTCAATCTCAAGTTCACGAGAATCAACAGGAGGAGACGGAGACTAGGGTGATACTCTCGTGCATCCCCTTCAGCCTCAGCATAGCCTCTTCACATCAGGGAGTGATGGTCGACACAGTTTCCAATATATATAGGGATAGGCACCTACTTGGGATTGTCGATATGTTCCTGTGATTTGCATTCAAAAACTGACGGATGTATAAAGAGACAAGGACGCACCACGGGAAGATAAACCCCAAGTCGATCTGCAGTGACTTCATATTCTTCAGAAGCAAAGCCAAAGGTCTAAAGAGTACACATGAGTATGATAACATCTTCTTGCCCGATCAGGCAACATAATATATTGACCATAAAACCGAGAACAGAAACGACGAGTACTAGGGTATCAGCGGACAGTTTGCTCAATCCAGCAATGTCCATAGCCTTGTAGATGTCCTTCAGTTATCTAGGTCACGATAGAGAAATATGGAACAAACTTGAGAATAATCTCTGAGCCAATTACCCTATATTATTTGTATATATAAGTTTAGGTCGATCGTTGACAGCAATACATGCGAACTCACAAAGTAAACTTTCTTGATATCGCTCTTGGTGAATTTCGAACCACCTATAGCGCGGTTGATCACAGAAGAAGCGAGGCCGCCAAAAAGGCCTGAACCGATCGAAGCTCCTCCAGCAGATTTAACCAATGTTTCCAAGATGTTTTCAATGTCTCCATGACGAAAAGCTTTATCTGTATGAGAGATGTCCGTTTGAGATTGAAGTTCATCAGCGATATAAGGCGAGATTACGCACCATTAAGATAAGCAAAGTCAGGAATATCTCCTGCTCCAAATGCGTAGGTCTCTACAGGAAGCAAGACAACAAGTATAACAATAAGCAGAAAGGCACTCGTGAGGCTAGGTGCCATGCTGAGCGTACAAAGTAGATAGTCGTGGAGGTGAATGAAGTTAAAAAGTTAAAGGGAGCAGTGCCAAGCCGATCTGATTGTGTCGATGTGAATGACATGGCATTACTTACGACCCTTGATATTCCTTGACCTCCGAGTCTGCGCCGAATTGTTCCTATGGTGGAGTTCTTCTCGGATCTTCTCGTTTGTTTCTCAGCTTTGAGGCTGTTCGGGGATTCTCTTTGCTTCCTTATTTTTATCGCATGCTCTACTTTCAACTATCAATAATGCATACAAGTTGCTTTACAGAATACAATAAGTAGTAAGTGGGACAAACACAATGTGAGTGGGAGTAGAAGTACAACAGGTATCATGCACGCATGCATTTTGCAGAGATCCCATAGATTCGCCTCTTCATATCATACATCCTTCAATATTCCGCGAGTGGTATAACCTTGCCTGCAAAGATAATCAGTACCCATCGAACCACCTCAACTCAAAGCCCCATAAACAAAGAAAGCAAACATACCGATGTCAGAGAACGGCGACTTCTTCTTTCGTCCCAACAACGCCACCTCTCCACTATCGAAGAAGGAGTATCCAGCTAAACATCCCCCATTAAAACCATCAGTCTAAGCAAGGGACAAAGTATACAACAATAAAACTCACGCATGGCGACCTCTTCCTCATCTGACGATCCAGAATCCGACGTGGCACCATGAATAGGTCGCCCTGTCTTTGAATCTCGCAGGATGCCTAGATGGTCCACGAACGGCGCTGGGCGCTGGTTGGCTGACCTGTGCAGCTGGATGAGCTGGCGCTGGATCTCGAGGAGGTAGCCTTTCAGGGTGTCCAAGAACCGACGAGTCTGCAGATGTTTCGACGATGCGCATCTGAAAATAGCGTCAGCATTGCTTAACAGAGAAAAAGAAGGGAATGAAAAACCATACACAGAGATGCCGTCTTCTTTGATGATGTACCCAATCCCATAGCCATCTGCGGCGACAGGTCCGAAGCCAAACAGCCTCAGAGCAGGATTACCACAATTTGACGTCGAGAGGATGCTCGTCCCCAGGAGAGCCCAGCCTGGATCAGTAAAGATCGCAGGCATCTTGCTGACCTTTGCGAAGGCGGAGGTGAAGGTGACGAACTAGGCTCGACGATGCCGTTGGGTTCCGATTCAGTCTTGTTCTGTAGCTGGCGTTGAATGAGGCAGTATATCGCGTATAGGTGTCTGTTAATATGAAGAGAAACATTGTGAAATTTGAGTATCAAGGGTGTAGAGTTGAGACGTATCGACGCACCTGTCTTGTCCCAACCCCTGACTACAGGCTTTCGTCAACTTCACATGAGTATCGCACGCCTTGCGGAGTGCAGCCACTTTCTGCGAGGGAGGCTTCAGAGTAAAATGTCTACGAAAGATCAGATTAGTAATAAAAAAAACCCTCTCCACGTGAAGGAATTACGAAACTAATCACCTTTGTAAAGTGAACACTCTCTGGTTGAACGGATCGGATGGCTTCGGTACGACCATGCAAGAAAGCCTTGGTCATCGCAGGTTCGTAAACACATTCCACACGACCTTCAAAGTGAGAATGTATAGTCAATCTCCATGCAACGAGAATAGGGATTTGAAAAATAGGCCATCACATACCATACAGCCCATAGTACGCAGCCTGGAATGCCATCTGCACGAACGCATCGGGACTGAGTCCATGACTCGTAATAAAATTCTTCCCATATCCTTTAAACTCAAGGGCCTGGCAGTCATTCTGGCAGATCAGATCGCTGATCCGAGTCTCTGCATAGCGCACCCCGGCACGCAGCTCAGGCGTCAAGTTCCATTCCAGTTTCTTGGGCGTCGTGTCGATCTTTTCGGTCTGTACGGGAGATCCTGACGTTTATGCACATTAGCTTTATACGAAGGCACGAAAGTATACTGAGTGGTAAACTCACTTTGGCCACCCCGAGGTGGTTTATATGCCCTTGCGTGCGGGGACAGTGGAGCATGGAAAAGAGTTGGAGCGGAAGGATTGATTGATCGCGCGAGAAGCATAAGTCCCTCAGTGAATATATCAGCAGCGAATCTAGAAGCATATTTCAGTCAGACCGATATTAACATAGTCCTCAACACTGACCTTAGTACAGTATGACCATCGACTCCTGTATGCTCGAAGTTGATTCCGGCAGCTCCATCCGCACACACGATGATTTGAAGCTTGATGAAAGCGCATGCTCAAGAGCCATCCAGTTGTGGAGATTTTGAGATGGGCGTACCTTATCATACCACCGATTCGTGCAAGTTCCGACCTGTTCTCCGTCCTGCAGACTATATGTTCCACACAAGAAGTTGCTGCACAGATCTGCCAGAGATTCAGGCGAGGTATCGTCAAGGCAAACAACGAAGAGTGCGTTGTCAACGATCTCCAGGCATGCTTTGTTGTTTTCTCCTTTGAAAGCATGCTACGGAGGCCCGACCATACTTTGCGATTTTCTGTAGATAATACTCCGATGGCACCCCCTTGCGACCTAGTTGCGTCATAGTGGATGAGAAGCAGGAAAATGAGAAACAAGACCAATCGATACCTTCGATTTATCTGTTTTATCTGCGTCGGTCACAATTGCTTGTAAATTGCGCAACACTTCCCGTTCCGTCAAGACTGGTAGATTATCTTCGTCTAGAACATCGAACCAATCTTGGATAGAGACTATTAGCCGTGACTCTTCCTTTTATAAATAGCATAAGAACGCACAAAATTGGCCTCTTCGAAGGACGACAATATGCCTTGATTCCGAGTGGACTTCCATTCTGCATCCTCTCTATAATAAGAACACTATGAGCCACTGAAATCTCGGCGAGGAAAGCATGGAATGAACACACGTCTGTGGGGATTCTTGAAGTTCCGAAAAGACGAGAGTATTGATCCATATCGAGAGGAGTTCCGCGGACACTGTCTGGTTCAAGGATGCCTGCCCGTAGGTCATGAATGAAACCAAGGGAAGAAACGACGAGAGAAGCGGCTCGGGGAAGCTGGGTACCACGATCTGGTGTGGGATCATCTCTGGTGTATAGTTTAGCGACAATAGGTTATAGCAAGAAAAGGAGTCATACTCAAGGACGAAGAAGGGGTTCAAGGCAAGGACTACTGGGTCGCTGTGCGAGAGGTACGATTCGTACCTGGATGGTTGAGCGCGTCAACACCAGAAAAGAGTCACAAGTATGAGATCCTCTACCAGAACTCTTCGATGTAACTGGACCCGACATCAGTATCAGCGCTTTTGCTCAGATTCGAAGGAACTCACCTCGCTTTATCTTGGGCATACTCCTGCAGCAGTTGGTGCAGCTGTGGACCATCCGTCTGCAAGAACTCCTTGACCGCTTCCTTCGTAGTTTCGTGCTCCTTCTCGTCCTGCAAACCCTCGAGCGCGCGGAGATATCGATTGCATGTGTCTTCAAGAGTTGGTAGGGGAGCTTTGGTAGCTTGTCTTGGTATGCCAAGGTCCGATTTGCTGGTTTTCTGTCAGCGAATTCAGTAGTTGAAGCCATAGATGGAGAAGGAAAGAGAATGGGTAAGGTTTAAAGGGAGACCCACTCGTCCTGCGATGCCATGGCGGAGCTCCTCTTAAGTGATCGATGGCGGAATGCGGGGTAGTGGGGTCCGGGGATGTAATCAAATTCCAATTGGCAATCACAGTCCGAGCCTATTTAATACTGCGAATCGAATCAAACGTTTGCGTATGTCATTGCTATCATCAAGCGATTGGTTCTATCGCAACTGGTACATATATAAGTAAAGCTTGAGCAGAGCATGACCCGTTTACTAACCTATTCAGTCTTAGACCCGTCCGAAAACTATACAAATTCAGCCGCCTCCGGAGCCCAACGGAGCCAAAACCAACATTTCTTTTTCCAAATTTCTCCTATTCGTCAGGGGGGAGGATGTTAGATAACCCAAGACCGGACAAGATGAGGAAAGGATGCGACATTGCGGGGATTGAGCGTTGGAATGCGGTCGTCCTGCGATCGGGAGGACGCGGAAATCATCAACATAGCCGAAGGCTCAACCATAAACACAACAGTGCCGTCTCCGAGCACGCGGAATGTAGAAAACTTGGCTGTGGGCTGTAAACCTGCAGCAGTTCATAGATACATACAACTGAGTGTGCAAGAGGATTGAACTTATAAATTGCTTTCACTCTCGGAGATTGAATGGCGGTAAGTACTTCATATCTGCGGTCGCGAAATATCGCTTCAAAACGGGGTATACATTTTTAATAAAACTACAGGTATACAAAGGGTATGCAATACAGACGAGATAGCCCTAATTTTAGCATAATAAACCAGAGATAAGAATTGTGTCCAACACCACAGAATCCCAAAACGATTGTCTAGATTTGCCCCTCTTCCAGCAGGCACTGACCTTTTGTTCGCCATACCTCGCAGTTCTCCAAATCGTACAGTCTGAACTAGATTAGGTGATAACTTGGACGTTCACAGGCTGGCAAGTGTCCAGGGTATAATGTGGATGGCCAGTAACAGGCGAGAACACTAAATCGACACGTGCATTCGCGCTCGTGTTGGTGCAAAGTGAAAAAGCGTCAGCTTTGCCATTGAAAGCTAGAATCGGTGGGCTGCCAATAACTGCCGCGGTATCCGTCTAAAATAAAGAAGGGGCGAGCGTTTAGCGAAAGATCGATCGATCAGAGAAGGAGAAGGTGCTGACCATGGTGCAATATGACTGTGAACCCGGGAAGGCAGGGATAGAAGCGACAAAGTTCGGAGATTCGCCGTCATTGGTAAACGTCGAAGTCATCTGCTGAGTTGGAATGACGATTGAATGCGGGCTGATAATCGAGTTGGATAGACTGAACGCAGGCCATTCAGAGCAGCACGTTGGACAAGCCTATCATATCAGAACACTCAGTACATAATGATCATCCAAGTAGAATAAAAATAAGGGACACGCACAGAAATGACAGTCCACAATATGTTCTTCACAATCTCTACAGCCACGACTTTGAGAGGAACACTAGACGGGCCATTAAGAGGCGGGTTCTTGAACTGGGCTCTCAACGTAAAGTTCGACAGCGTCGTGTCCAAACACACTTGCGGTCCTGGAGCTTTGCCCGTTGGCGAAAACTCGTACACCGCCACGCGATTCGCATTTCCGCAGTATTCGCCGTGATTCGCCTGGCACAGCTCGCGGCAATCCGCGTCTCCAACGCGCTGTGTTGGTGCGTGAACAGTGGTGTCGCACCCTGAAAGTAGGACGAGAATCGTTAGGGTAAGGATGCAAAGGATGCGTCGCGAAACGTACAGCACTCATGCCCATTTTCAACACCCGCAAACGTAAACGCGCCTTGCGCCAAGCATGCAGCTGTACAGGATTCAGGGGTAGTACCAAGAGGAATGTTCACGCCCGTTCCCAAAGTCCTCGCACCAGTCGAATCCCTAACGTACAGTAAGCATTACAGCTCGAGCGGATTGATGAAGTAAGATGACTAACGTGAAGCATCCCTGGTACGTCCATAGACCCGCTCCAGCTGTTACATTTTGTACAATGACAGGTGGCGGCCTATTGCTTTGGAAGATGTTCATGCGAACAGGCCCGCCACAGAGTTCCTTGGCGTTCCCGCTGCATGCCATATTGCAATCTGTCGCGGGCTCCGGCGTACTTGGTATTTGAATCGTCGAATCGCAGTCTAGTGTGATATTAGTGAACAAACTTCAAACTATGAAGGATGATCACGGCTTACAGCATTCCTAAAATCAAAATCAAACATCTTGAATTTCAGCAATTCGCTAAAAAAAGAGATATATGCGCACCCCTGCACATAGTTATAAGACCATGGTTTATTTTAGCATGATATTTAAAGAAAATGGACGTACGACCAAATTCTATGCCTGCAAAGAGGAAACCTCCAGAATCACAAAAGCCAAGGCATGTTTCAATAGTCATAGGATCTTGAACCAGCGACGTAGCAGCTAAAGTTCGAGAAGTGGAAATATCGCTGAAAGCCTGGAATGAGCACAGGCGTTGAGAGGGTCTTCAAACATCTCACCTGAAGCATCCCACAGACGTCCAATTGACCGGTAAGACAGCTGGGATAGTTGGGATAGTTTGTGCAATCACGGCCTGGATAAAGAAGAATATCAGATAAATAACGCAATTCCTATCAACGACAAGAAAGACGCGTCTCACAGGCCCCAACAACGCCCCGACACCCAAAAGCGCAAGGTGAAGAACCATCCTTCCAGAATAACGAAGCCAAAGGATGAGAGATGACACGTCTTGCGACGCGTAAAAATCCATGCAACGGAGGCTCTTTATACTTCCCTGCCAAACTATCCCTGCCGACAAGAATACTTACATGATCCTACACCCGCCAAAGAATGGCATCAGGCACATCAACGGCAAAGATGAAAAGAACACCCCTCGAGACCCCAGGAACAACCGCAGAGAAAAAACGGGACGGGCAATGAACCTCTCATGCTTGTCAGGTTGAAGGAAGGGAAGGCGCCAACGGCTTCGTCGGATGTTCGATTTTCTATCTTTGCTTCCAGCCAGGCGTGGTTTGAGGGGGTCAGAGCTGATTGGCGGATGGATGAAGCCATCAATGATCAATGGCTTCTGATAGCAGTCCGAAAGACATGCGCGGTTGCTGTGAACTCTAAGGGCTTTATAATTGATTGTGGCAGCAGAACATTGGCGGGGACCAATCCGATGAACGTGAAGTCAGTGAAATATTATACTTGTGCAATCTAAAATAACGCCTCCGCCATGAACATCTGCTGGAAAAGAGGAAGATCTGTCACTCTCACCTTCGTACCGTGTGGATATCCTTGCCTGATAGCTATTCAGGTTGATCATCGTTCGAAGGCTCCGTGTGGATATTTGTGTCTTTCCCAAATTTGGTTTCACCGTCGACGTGGCGTAGTACCTGATCTTCTTATAGTAATGTTTGTTGTATACAATTCCTCTCCCTTCTGACCAGCATCAACGACAGTACGAAGGTGAAGGAAGTAAAGATAGTAAGATAACGCACCCGAGAATCTGTCAGTGTTTCACAGTAGACATCAGGATGCCAGACGTTGTTTAACAGGCCTCTAATACCGATCCGAAGAACTAAGGCCCCGATTTCCGTGTGAAACGTCGGGGACATGGGCACACGAAATTCATTTTGAATGATAGCCGTGCGTGCGTAACAATTCCGGGCATGCGCAATGGTCGGTAGAGGTGATTTATCATGTCGGGCGTGTCAATGGTGGGAGGCCATCAGTTGCCTGACGTGACAGAGTTCTATCAGCGCAGATGGAACATGACGATGAGAAAAAGACGTACATAAAGGTGCCGCAGGCGACATATCGGAGGATTTTTGCCCTATGAAGCATAAGAAGGGTGAGTTACTTTCATCCACCCCGCTGATTCTTTGTATATGCAATATTCTTAGGCTACGTCTGTCGTTTGGGTGCTCTAGGTTCTGATCGTTCTTCACTGTTCGTTGACAGAGAGTAGTATTGGGGGCCATCTCCGCAGTTAAGCCAACAAGGTGGTAGGAATTGGGGCGTTCGATCCTCGCACGCAGAACAGGAAGAAGAAACAAAGCACCGTTATCTGACCACTCGTATTGGTTCTTCACTTGCTTGTGCCGTTCTTGGATTTTCTCTGGTTCTTTGAATAGACTCGAGTACGGGACCTTCACAGAGGTTCTTAACAGCATTATGGCCGTCTTACAGTCATCTAAATTTTGGTTCAGTCGCGTCGTTCTCTGGCAGTACGACACAGGTATGACCCACCATGTGTTAGGTCGATCTCAGACAATTCGGGTCCGCAATCGCAGTCAATGACAAGCCATCCCGTTGAACAAGGCGCCGACTCCGATGTGCAAAAGCATGGAAAAATCAGATAAGATGCAATTTCCAACGTACAGGACCGTGATAGCTAGACTTCAGGAAGATTCAGGATTGCGACAGCGGACCTTCAACAGGGGTTTTCTCGCAAATAGTGCCTTGAAAGTTTGGCTCATGTGCATGATCATGTACGACACGATAAGGTCCTGACCGTCTTCGCTAACTACCGGACAGATGCTGACAAATCACTATTATCTGCTACTGTTATCAGTGTTGCTCTGTTCACGAATAGGGCAATATTTCTTTCTCCTGAGACTCACGATTTCCAAATCCTTCTACACACCGGTATCGAAACGGATTATGGACTCTTACACGGCGCATTTGACTCTCACAGTCGCCTTCATTAAACAGGCCATTTGATGGCTTTCAATCGCCAACGCTCATAAATGACATGTGCCTCGAGGCGTTATTTTCTTACCCTGATAGAGTACCAGGCTTAATATCGGCATCGGAGAATAATGATCACTTTCAACTCAGGCAGACCCCCTAAAAAGCTGTACCTTATATTAATGTCATACTTATGTGCTTAGGAAAACGAGTTCCAAATTTAACTGTACCATACGGTTCCCGAACGATCCAAGTAGTTATCACAATCTCTTTTATGTAAACTTGTTTCAAACGATCAACGGCTACTATATAGAGTAACAGCCTCAAGTTTATGACACTGACTTTGGGGGCACCTGCACTATGTTTAATAACTTATTAAATCAAAAAAAAAAATTACACGTTGAACCTTCATGTGTAAAATATGGTGTAACACCATCTCCGAGTAACTGCTTCAAGTTTTAATGACCAAAACACACTGCAGTCCTTGGTGTCTAAATCTCTCCTTTTTGGGGTATTTTGATGGACGCCACACACGAGGTCACCATATGTCTTCTATTTTTAGCTCAAAGACGATAACTCTAATAAGAGATTGTCAATAGATTATTCTAACAAGGCTCTACAATAGTTCTTTATCTATGATAAAACTAAAATAAAGCATTTACATGAAAATAACATAACATCTACTCTAAGTCTAGAACGTAACTTGTCGTAACTTGGTTTTGGGTGGTCGTGTACGCTACTAGAATAATAAGCACCCTTAAAAAATGCGTAAGTCGTCATTGAGACCTCGGCAGGCCCAAGCGCATTTAGACCTTCTGTGAAGGAAAGGTTAAACTAGTATGTCGTTGGCTGGTAGGTGTTTGGCCTTGGATTGATTATGTTATTGTTCGTTGGTGAATCATGTCCAATCTAGGCGGTGACGCTGATTCCACATCTGAGACAGATCTACTTCTCATCATCACAGACCCTTTCTGACTTTTTTGAAAAAAGTGTATTAGCAGCCCAGCTCACAATTGGCGCTAAAATGAACGCCAGAAATGGCAGTGAACAAAAAGCGACCAAAAGCGTGACCGCAATCTTGATTTCTGTTGATTTGACCATCCACACATAGGTTAGGACCTCCGCAAATATAGAAATGGATCCAAAATAAAGCTAAGGAGCCCTTTGTGGACCTAGTTAGTTTTTCCCCATGAGAAACATGAACTAACATGGAGTACTCACAGTGCCACATGACCCAGAACCATAATGCGCCAACGCCATAAAGTCTAAGAAGATTTTGTTGCGCAGTGATGGCCCTTCCCACCAGAAATAATGCTTCATCTTGAGAAGCGTCCCAGGACATATTCCCAATTGGTCAATTAATATAATGCCGCACGTGCCCGCGCCAATATTGAGGAATAGGGCAGCATATCCAAGAATTTCATGCGCAAGAGTTCCGCCTTGATTATTCTTGAAGATTATCAAGAGGATAGCTGCAAGTATTGCGAAAGAGCCATGAGGCAAGTCAAGAACGAATCGGTGATGAAATGCTGTGGTACATTCAATGGCATCATTGCAGGAGAATGCAGGAGAACAGCAAGCAAGTCGGAGTACAGCTCTTACGAGTAACAAACACAAAATAGTAGATCCTTGGAGCTACTCTCGGGAGTTTGCGCTGATTTCATTCTTACTTACATGTCGATACAATCGGTAACATCGAGGACGCGGCGGACATTGCCATATTTTTTACCGCCAGACTGTCCGTCCGATGCATCCACCCGAGGGTGCCACTTTTAACAAATGTGTGAGATTCTTAAGATAAACGGGGAATGCCCGAAGGGACAGTGCATTTTGCACCAGTCAGTCGCAACGGCAAATGTAATTTGAATGTAATGTTTTGAGCCCACAAAGAAACAGTAGCCAGCAGCAAGAGGACAGCGAAGAAGCATTATCCCGATGATCAGAAAGGCTTTTTCAGGTACATCGAATGCATTGATAATCTGTCTAGCAGAAATCACACAGAAAAAGAAGAATTTGAAAAACAAGGTGTTGGGAATGTGCTCGGACATTCCACACATTTATCTTGTAGATTTATCTTATTAATATTCTTACTAATTCTAACTCGGGCTTGGTTATGCCATACATAAGCATTATTAGATGCCTGTAGAGTATTCTAGTTACAGTATATACACGTATATAAGTGGCTGCAAAGTCTGCACAATAAAAATTAAGAATTCCAACATAAATTGTGAAAACAAGGCGATCCCGAGCCAGGAGAGTACGACTACGAAACGAAGATGGAAATGAAGACCCTCATGATATGATTATCTACGCTGCAAGTCCTAACCTTTGCCTCATTGCGGTAAGATGCGAGTCATCGATCTTGGCAGCCTCGTTGTACGATAATTCCTTATCCGACCATTGATTTGCAATCTAAGGGTCGCTTCGCGTCAATAAGCTCGTACGATTGATTTATTGTGGATTAAGAAACTCACTCCGAACGTGGAGAAAGTCTCTTCAACTTTCCTCAAGACATCCGTCAGCTCAGTCTCTTGTTTTTGTACTCGTCTGCGGTTAAGGTAATCGATTTAACATCACTAACGGCCTTCTGAGCAGACTCCAGTGAGGTAATGGTGTCGTCGAGTACCCTAAGGAAAAATAAATCAACCCCGTCATTAGACTCTCAGATACTAGTCCAACGTACAGTTTGAAATCCTTGCGATGACGGGTTGCCTTTTGGTCTCTCTTTGAGTACCCATCGAGGAAGTACAGCATTCGAATGAGCTCAACGGAGCGCCCATAGAATGGTCGACGAATTCTAGCTGCAAGCTTCAGGAGCTCCAAAATTTCTGCATTGGTGTCGATGGATGTTGCGGTCAATTTCAAGAGGATATCTTTGACCGTCTCCCATTCCGCTTCTATATCATCGACGGTTGGCCCTTGAGATGCTAAATGCTTGGTAAGGTTGTCCACCAAGCTAAGAACGGCGATTAGTAACCGTTAAAAGTATCTCTTGAATCAGAGATGGAACAAACCGTTGCAAGGCTTCCCATACCAGAGAGCTTCTGAGATAGTCTTTCCAGTCCTGAGTGACTTCATCCCCAGAGAGCAAGGCGAAAGGAATGTAGGCAAGCATTAAAGTCATGATCACAATCCTGCTCGTTTCCTATTGATAACGGTTAATCAGAGAATCAGGGATTGTTTTTGAACGGCCACTAACCGTCGACGTAGGAGACTTGGTCGCTTTCGCAATTATTCCATGGATTGCTCTGCGCACCTCGGATAACCGTTTACCACCACGCCTACACAATCAAAAAAAAAGGAAACTGGTAAGAATCAAGGATACTTACTGCTGAATGATATCGCGCTCCGCAAGTTTATTGGCCATAAAGAAAGTGGATAACGCTCGAAGCGTGTTGATATCGTCTGTGGAGCGGGGTACATGACGACTGGCTTCAAGGTGGGTTTTCACCTCCGGAGACATTTTCTGCGTAAAATGTGAGTTATTCGAATGAGATTGTTATTGGATTGATTATCCCATACCAAGAAACGCTCCGTTGCGAGATCGTTGAAAACCTTCTCGAGCATTTTCCTGTCATAGTCCCATGCAGTGATGAAGATGAATGCAATGTCAACGCCAGTCGCCGGCGGTAGATGGTCACGACTCTCTTTCCGATGTGAGGCGTAGAAATCGAGCAAGATTCTAGAAGAGAGAATTGTCAACCATCTAATGAGAGAAAAGCAAGAAACCCGTAAAAAGTCACCTTTCCAGGATAGGAATTGTTCCAGTATATATATCGAAGGCATCCCATTCAAGTTCTGCAGAGGAGTCGACTTTCCTGATAAGATCTTGAATACAATCATAAACCACGCGTGCTCGGAAGTAAATTTGGCTCGATGAGTGGACATCCCGAACAAACTGGCTGACGTCGATGGCGATGCGCTGAAGGAGTACCTTTATCAAGTCAGTAGCGGGTGCGCCTTCTCGAATCTTTTCAACTTGTGCTGAGATAGACAAGTCTACAGGAAGAGCACCGGTTTGGCTTTGAGTAGATGAAGGAGCGGCCTTGGGGGCCATGATGGGATAGAACTGCGACTAATTGACAGGCAAGGTCGTTGTGTCGTTTCTGGAACAGAAGTCTGCAGCAATTATATAGTATTCGACGCGTCCCATAAAGTACACAGTATAAAATGACGAGCGCTTAGAGTGAGATGGAACCGTGGAGTAGGTAATCAGCAGACGAAAACCTGTGGTACTGCAAAGAAGACACAAAGGCTGATCAATTCACTAATTATTTCACAGAACCAGGGAAGAAGTCAAGATGCAGTGATCTCCACAGGGTTGGAATCTTTCAGGCCACGGCCACATTGCTCGACACGGGTGGAGATGGTAAGCCAAATGTGATATTGTCCTCAAATCGATACCTAGTAAATGAAAGAGATCACACCATTTCGTATGTACATATTTGTTCCGTTCCTCTTAAGCAGGAAAACAACGCATCGCTCTTTTGTTTTTGTGGTGCTTGGACCTCTATGACCCTGATTAGTACCTCTCCATCCTATAGATGTTTGTTGTGTCCCAAAATATAATGAACAATGAACTCAAGCTGCCGTAGCGAAGCGAGGCGCGGCTTATCATGAATAATAAGATTTTTAATTGAGCCAATCAATCGCATTGAAAACGAACACGGGTAGAGCGCGCGTGCCACAAGATCAAGCCAGACCCATAATGCCGAAGTCATGCAATTCAAGCATAGAGAAGAAAAATTATATCGATAATCGATTGTTAATTTCCCCCTCGGAACGGAAAACAAGATCGGAGATGTGAAACAGGTATGTAAAGAAAAGTAGGTACACCTCGTTGAAGAGGCATGGAGAAGGCGAGGCTGTTGCAATAGGCTGTCAGTCAAAATACAATGCCACTGGAATTTGACTGCAATAAGCGCTCCATGGCACCATAATCAGCCTGAGTGCAAACGTTATCCAAGACCCCAAAGAAGACTTAACGTCGCTGTCATTTGCTTTTAGAATTCACGAACCGAGTATGTGTTCAAGTAGACACGAGTATTACTGAAGGTATAGGGCTGATGTTATTGTAGGATTAGGGCGAGGACACGGGCAGGACTCTGCAGCCAGAGTCTGTTCAAAGTCTGTTGGACACGAAGTGACAAGAAGACGAGCGCGCCGTGCATGCAAAGGTCTCAATGTGGGAGTGCATTCGGGAAATAGAATTGACGGTGAAAATTCCGGGAAATTTACGGTGGGAATTACGGCGGCATTGCGCGGCATTGACCACCTCATTTCGTATTACTTTTTGTTGTCTTCCTTTCAACGCGATACCTAGCAACACTGTGATACCTTAGTTATATACCTGCAAAAATCTTTCAATAATGGCACCTACATCCCCCCAAGATTGATGGTCCATGCCAGTGTGGAAGGTGTCAAAACTCTCTTTCGGTCAAAGGCCCAGCCAAGACAGGAGACCATCAAGGGCAATATTATCTCCATGTATGCGCGTTATTTCCACTCGTTTGATTACTTTCACACAGAGTCTAAATTATGCTATTTAGTGTATTTCCTGCCACTGGCATTACACCTTTCCTGCTGGAATTAGTCCACACGGAAGCTTTGTTCAAGAATTGCCAGTGGTAATTTCGAAGACATCAAGATCCTGTCCTGGTGCTGGATGTGGAAGAAATGCACATGGTTCCTGTGATAATCATTGCTGCCGGTCTTGCTGTGTGATGCAAGGGGTTGCCGCGTCAGGGACCATCAAGAAGCACGCTTGACAGAGAAGCAGATTGCCAAGCTTCGTGGTCGCAATGCCACAGCTTTGCCTTCCTTGGCCGCCATTGCCACGCACTCACCTCAGCAGGCTCCTTCGTCTTCCTCTCAACTCTCTCCTTTCACCATTCCCAAGTATCTCACAGAGCCCCATGAAAAGCTAGCTGAGGCCACTCAGGCTCGACTTACTCTAGAAAGGCAGCAAAGGCAAGAGGAAGAAGACTTCCAGGCAGCCCTTGACGCCTCATTGGATGACTTCAACACATTTCCCACCGCCATTGTGGGACTTGCACCAACCTCAGCAAAACCCAAGGCCTTATCCCACCCTTCGTCAGTCGTTGTTTCAGGTGTACCAGTCACCAAAAGTTACTCGTTCGAGCCATCCCACCATTACAACCCAAATGAACCCAGATTGGATGCGACAGTTTGAGGACCAAACCAAGCAGCCGGTGAAGTCTTTGGAAGGGGGCAAGTTGACGTTGAGATTGAGAGGAAATTCCGTGTTATTTGGTGGGAAAAGGTGTGTTCTTTCGCTTTTTAATGACTATATGCTATACTTATTGGCTACTAGAGTAATAAAGCACCTCATGTCTTCACCGTTCTCGAGTGCCCCCACTGGCCCAAGTGGAAGATCACAGATTCTGAGCGGGTTTCTATGCTTCTTGGCACTGAAGACGTCTTCTTTTATGACACCGACCATCACATCTGGATTGAAAGTCCCATCTCGTATCCACATTCTGTTGTGACGGATGGCTATCTCCTTCTACGACGTGATGGGGTTGAGTGTCAGGATTTTGACCGACAACTCCAGATTGCATTATCAAAGTCCAACAGTGTTAGGAGTTCCCGGGTGTACGTGGCGACCAACAGGCATCTGAAAGCGCTGAAGCACCGAAAGAGGATAGGAAAGGGTAGAGCGTTCAGTCACAATGAGTCCAGTGAAGGGGAAGTAGAAATTGTTGGAAGCTCAGGTGCCCTTTGCTCTTATTGGATTATACCTTGTTTAAAAGTTTGCCGCATTTTTTTTTCAAGATTTCTCCAGTCGCTATCCTACAAGAAAGTCGCGAGTAGAGCCTGTATTGACCTTACCCCTCTCTTTTTCTGGATCTGGTTCGTCTCTCAGGAGTCCTATCACCCTGACCGAACATCAAGAGGAAGAATTCACCTCCGCTGACAGCACTTCTTTGAGTTCTCGCTCTCCTAGCCTCTCACCATCTCTAGCTCCTGAACTTTGTGACATCATCTCCCCAGCTACGGGTCCCCCTCCTCAGCTTGTTAAGGACAAATGGCCAAACAACATGTATGTAACTGATATGATTGTTGGCTTCAGACGTATGAAGGAACTGAAGAGGGAGGGGTTTGGAAACTACGAGGCACGTTTCAGAAAGGCTTTTGGACAGCCACCACCAAGCTCTCCAAGTACATACCATGACCAGGTTCGCAGATGGGCCTTGGCACCTGAGTTGCTTCGTGAAGCCTCTCTTGCCGCAGGAAGAACAAGTGCCGGTCATTGGGCACTTCTTTCAAAGAAAGTTCCACTTCGTAATAACTGAGTGCATTTATTCTGATTGTAGTTTTTGTTTTTGTGCAGGTATATGCACTTTCCCATCTTGTTCTTGTCTCTCCCATTCTCGCTATGTACTTTTTGTTTTGTTCTTGTCTTTCCTATTCTCGCTATATACCGTTCTTGTTAATACTTGTATTAAATAGAAAATGTTATGAACTTTTTAATAATATACAGTGTTTTGTTTCTATGGTAGTCTAGGAGTTGAATACTTGATGTTATGACAAGTCTTTTTCTTTTTCTTTTCTCTTTTCTTTTCTTTTCTTTTCCTTTTCTTTGTCATCTTTCACATCATTGATACATCATTGTATGCTCTGATGAACTTTACTTTCACTTCCATCTTTTATGATACATCTTTTGATGAACGTTTGATCTGTTTCTCTTATTCTTATATACATCTGCTGATGAACATTCAAACTCGTTTCAACTTGATCTGTTTCTTCTATTCTTATATACATCTGCTGATGAACATTCAAACTCGTTTCAACTTGATCTGTTTCTTCTATTCTTATATACATCTGCTGATGAACATTCGATCTCGTTTCAACTAGCTGTACAGTTCATAGTATTTATACAAGGGAGCATCTCCTGTATTCTTTAGCTAGTTCTTGAGAATCCAACCTGCTTAACCTGCTCTACTCTGAACTTGAACTTGTTCTTGTAAACGATTGGTGGTTAGATTACGCACACTGCGTGATTCTAACTTGAGATCGTAACAAAAGAACTAGCTTCTCACTCTACCATACTGCTTCATCCACAAAGCGGTATTGGGAGCTTGAACCAGACACCACGACATCTCGAAGCGGAACCTTCACCGCAAACTACGACACTGACGACAGTGGTGAACAAACGCCCTACATCAGACGTTCAACCCACTACCCGAACTCCAGGACTATTGTCAGGAGAAGAATACTTCACCGACGCCTCTGAACCCTCTGAAACCTCTGAACTGAACGAACAAATGCCTGACCAAATGGCTATTGACACCCCGAAAACAAGGGAACTCTCTCTTAACAAACCTACGCCCTTCAACGGCGAACGGTTTAAAAGCAAGAAATTCCTTCAAGAATGTATCCTCTATATGGGGATCAACAAGGACGTCTATGACACTGAACCGAAGCGAATTGCGTTCATGCTCTCTTTCATGCAAGAAGGGAACGCGGTCGTCTGGAAACAACAATTCGTCCAGAACAAACTGAACCTCGACACAGGGGACATCGACTTACCGACATACAAAGAATTCATTGACGAATTCCAGAAGGCCTTCAAGCCAGAAGAAGAAGACATTGATGCATTGGACAAATTAAAAATGCTTCGACAAAAGAACCTGACCGCTGAACAACTAGTAACCAAGTTCAAATTACTGGTTGGAGAAGCAGGGATGACCAACGACTCCAGCACCGCAAATAAACTCCTGATCGAGATGTTCAAGACGGCGCTAAACCCAGCGCTAGTACAGAAGATCATCCAGTCTGAGAAGAGGCCCACCAAGATCGAAGAATGGTATGACAAAGCCATGTCTTTCGATAGGAGCTATCGACTTGCGATGGCAATAAGAGGCCCGTCTCAATCAAATGCGCAATTTATTCCCAGAGCCGTGCCAAGAAAGGACCCCTTTGCAATGGACGTCGATGTTATGACCACCGAGGAACGAACGAGCCTTATGAAAAGGGGGCTTGTTTCAGATGCAAACAAACAGGACATCTCGCAGTAGATTGCCCTCAGAAGAAGAAAAACAACAACCCATTCATGTCGAAGGAGTTGCCGAAGAAAAATGGACACCCAAGGACCTTCATGCCCATATCCGGGAGTTGAACATGGAGGAAAGGGAGGAACTGGCAAGTTTGGCAATGGGAAACCAGGAGGAGGATAACAACACTGAGGATTTTTAAAACGGAGAACCGAATCGACGTCGGTCTCTCCACGATTAGGCATCTATTCTGTATTTATGGCTACACTTGAGAATAAATCTATGCATTTACCGATTTCTTTCTCTGCCATAAAAACGGAAAGCCACAAATCGTCGAAACCTTGGGTCTAATTGACTCTGGAGCTGGTGGAAAATTCATCGACCAAAACTACGCTAGAAAACTAGGACTTGAACAAAAAAACCTGAAGAGGAGCCTCACGGTGTACAACGTAGACGGAACTCTCAACAAGAAAGGAACAATCTCTACTTTCGTAGAACTCAATCTCACTATCGGGAACAGAACGAACAAGGAAATTCTATTTGTCTCTGGATTAGGACGACAAAAAATTATTCTAGGACTACCTTGGCTTCAGAAACGAAACCCGACATTGATTGGGAAACTGGAAAAGTTAAATGGAGAGTTTCCAAATCTATCCGCACCACTACTGTGGAAGAAGAACTGGAAGAAACTGAACCGATCGTAGACACCACGGACGTCCCACTCGAAGACTTCAACACTTTGGTAATAGATTTTACTCGAAGCCAAAGACTCCAAAGAATTGGACCAGGCATGGATCAACGCGAAAACTACAGCTTCACAAACTCTGGCAATGGAACACGAAAATAGGACACCTGCTAAGCCTCTGGAAGAACTTATTCCCCTGGACCTCCACGACTATCTTGGACTTTTTGACAAAAGCAGCAGATCGATTTCCCATCTCAAGACCCTGGGACCACAAAATCGAACTGAAACCTGAATTCAAACCGAAACCATGCAAGGTCTACAGCCTCACCCCGGAAGAACAAATCGAACAGGACAAATTTCTTAAAGAAATGCTAGACAAAGGATATATCGTCAGATCAGAATCAGACATTGCTTCGCCCTTTTTCTTCGTAGCCAAGAAGGATGGAAAACTGCGACCTTGTCAAGACTATCGATATCTAAATGAATGGACAGTAAAGAATGCCTACCCTTTGCAACGGATCCCTGATCTACTGGACAAACTCAAAGGAGCGAAATTCTTTACCAAACTGGACATCAGACAAGGATACAACAATGTTCGCATTCGAAAGGAAGATCAACGGAAAGCCGCCTTCAAAACAAATCGAGGTCTCTTTGAACCCACAGTTATGTTCTTCGGATTATGCAATTCCCCAGCCACTTTTCAATCCATGATGGATTCGCTGTTTGAAGGCGAAATATCTGGAGGATTTGTGATTATCTACATGGACGACATCTTAATCTTTGCTGAAAATCAAGAAGATTTGGCAAGATATCGAACGGATTGTCCTGCAAAGGCTAAAGGATAACGACCTATACCTCAAACCAGAAAAATGCGTCTTCAGACAACGAAAAGTCGAATATCTGGGAATGATAATCGAAGAAGGAAGAATCTCCATGGACCAATCAAAACTTAAAGGAATCCGAGACTGGCCCGCACCCACCACAGTAAAGCAAGTCAGGGGATTCCTGGGATTTGGAAATTTCTACCGAAAATTCATCAGGAAGTTCTCTATGGTGGCACAACCCCTGAACGATCTCCTAAAGAAGGACAAGAAATTCGAATGGACGGACGCAGCTCAACGAGCGTTTGACGAACTAAAACAACGATTCACAGAAGAACCAGTTCTCTCTATGCCAGACCCGAGCAAACCATTTCAAATTGAATGCGACGCCTCTAAATATGCATCTGGAGCCGTTCTGACTCAACTCGATGGTAACGGTGAAAGACACCCATGTGCATTCATTTCAAAAACCTTTTCTGCGACAGAAAGGAACTATGAAATCTATGATCGAGAACTCCTGGCAATTGTACGAGCATTACAGGAATGGAGACACTACATTCAAGGATCTGAACATACGACGATCATCCATTCTGACCACAAGAACCTGACCTACTTCAGAAGCCCAAGAAACCTGAACAGACGGCAAGCTCGATGGTCATTATACCTATCGAATTCGATCTGAAACTAATCCATATGCCCGGAACAAAAATGATTCAATCTGATGCTTTATCGAGAAGGCCAGATTTTATACCAGACAAAGACCATGATAATGAAGATGTGACTCTACTACCGGAAGAACTTTTCGTCAATCTAATCGACACCAAACTACAACAAAAAATCATTGATTCGGAAGAATTCGACACAGATATTGCAGAAGTCTTGAAGGCTCTATTGCAAAAGGACCATCGAACTTACGAACCGACCTTGGCGACTGGAAAACGGAGGAATTCAATGGGAAAAATGTTATCTTTTATAAAGATAAAACATATATACCGAAGAACCAAAATCTACGCCAACAAATTGTAAAATCTTTTCATGATCTACCATCGGCAGGACACCCCGGAGAACTAGAAACTTACAATGCAGTAAAGGCACATTACTGGTGGCCTGGGCTACGATCCTTTGTAAAACAATACGTCAAAGGCTGCGGAATCTGTCAACAATTCAAGATTAACAGAAATCCCTCTCACCCATCTTTCATGCCAATTGCTGGACCAACTTCTACACGACCATTTGCAAACTGTTCAATGGACTTTCTAACCGACTTACCACCGGTTAAAAACAGCGCAGGACAGATTGTGGATGCACTCATGGTCGTGGTAGACCATGGGCTTACTAAGGGGTGATTTTAATACCTTGCCGGAAGAAAGGGAAACCAGGAGAGGCACTTGACGGAAGGAGCAGCTCAACTCTTACTTGACAATCTTTTCAAACGATTTGGACTCCCAGACAGCATTATCTCAGACCGAGACCCCTATTCACCGCAAAGGTCTTCCAAGAACTCATGAAACTCTTAGGGATCAAGTCCAAATTAACAACGGCTTATCATCCAATAGGAGACGGAACCACCGAGCGATTCAACCAAGAAATAGAAGCCTACCTATCCATCTATTGTTCTTCACACCCAACCGATTGGAACAAGTCAGTTGGAACATTAGAATTCACTCACAACAACAGAAAACACTCCGAAAGGGTCAAAACCCCGTTCGAACTCACCCTAGGTTCATCTCCGCTGGCCATTCCACTCGCGATTTGAGAACACCAAAGCCCCATCTGTGGAAGAAAAAGTCAAACATCTCCTGAGAGATCGAGAAGAAGCGTTAGCCGCCCATGAACTTGCAAGACAAAGGATAGCCGAGCGACGAAAATCGACCTTCAAACCATTTGAGAAAGGAATGAAAGTTTGGCTAGACTCCCGCAACATCTCCACAAGGTACCATTCAAAGATGAAACCAAAACGAGAAGGCCCGTTCACAATCACAGAAGTCTTGGGACCTCTCACTTACAGACTCAAAATACCCAAGATATGGAAGATCCATGACGTCTTCCACGCCACTCTACTCATGCCATATAACGAGACAGAAACATACGGACCGAATTTCCCTAGACCACCACCCGAAATCAAAAATAAAGAAGAACACTGGGAAGTCGAAACCATTCTGAATCACAGAAAGACAGGACGAAAACCCAAGAAAGGAAAGCAAAAATATCAATACCTTATCAAATGGACGGGATTCCCTATCTCCGAAGCAACGTGGGGGAAAAAGATGACGGCGTTCTGACGGCGACAACGAGACTCTTAAAGAATACCACCAATTACACAAACTCTGATCACCGCTACCACCCTGATGCCTCGCCTTCTCCGACGTATTGCCTCTTCTTTCACTCGAAACTCCGAAACAAACCAACTCGAAACCCCTATCTTTGCTACCCCTCTGGCTGATCAGACTGTGGAAGAGCTTGAGACACTGCAAAGAGAAATTCTCACCGCATACAACGAAACAATTGATCGGAAGGAGACAGCAAAACAGAACTACCGCCCAGCTGCTGCTAAAGCTGCCCATCACCAAGCCAGATCTCTACGCCTCAAACTAAATCTGGTCGAACGAGAGCTCCATCGACGCCTTCCACTGATCGCCAAAGTAGTTAAAAAGGCCAAGTCGTTCTACCTCTAAACCATACCTCCAATTACCAGAACAATGCAACATGTCTTTCATCAATACTCCCGCTGCTTCTTCCTCTTCTACTCCCGCCAACCCACGTCTGCAAGGCAAACAACCTGCCATACCCGTTCACGCTCAAACACTGTCAACTCCTGAAGCCCTGGACCTCTTCACCGACGACGCCAGAATCGCCAACACCACAGGGCGAACCATACGGAGACTATTGAGCCCACTGAAGTAATGGACTTCACTCCTTCTGAGGCATAAGGAGTGTAGTACGGGGTAATGTTATGACAAGTCTTTTTCTTTTTCTTTTCTCTTTTCTTTTCTTTTCTTTTCCTTTTCTTTGTCATCTTTCACATCATTGATACATCATTGTATGCTCTGATGAACTTTACTTTCACTTCCATCTTTTATGATACATCTTTTGATGAACGTTTGATCTGTTTCTCTTATTCTTATATACATCTGCTGATGAACATTCAAACTCGTTTCAACTTGATCTGTTTCTTCTATTCTTATATACATCTGCTGATGAACATTCAAACTCGTTTCAACTTGATCTGTTTCTTCTATTCTTATATACATCTGCTGATGAACATTCGATCTCGTTTCAACTAGCTGTACAGTTCATAGTATTTATACAAGGGAGCATCTCCTGTATTCTTTAGCTAGTTCTTGAGAATCCAACCTGCTTAACCTGCTCTACTCTGAACTTGAACTTGTTCTTGTAAACGATTGGTGGTTAGATTACGCACACTGCGTGATTCTAACTTGAGATCGTAACACTTGAGTTCTCAACAGGTTGGTATATATATCTACTAATATATATGAGGATGGCGCCCTTGCCTTTCTAAACGTTGTAGTACCTCTTTGTTACGTGAGGGCGTATCATTTCGTCAAGGAAAAATTCATACTTTGCAGGTAACATCTCCCGGACCATAGAGTTATAACCACCAAGCCATGCGTTTGTCTGTTCGGCTACTGATGTGTTGAAAAACCAATTCTTCCATGGGTCCATGAGCTCTGGATACATTGCAGGATTGCAATTCGCGTTGGCAATATTCATGGGTCGCAGCATGCTTGTTGCGAAAGTGCCATACATCGACACACATTCCAATTCCATTAAACCAGGGATCATTCTCTGCTTGCTGCCGTGCAAGGCAGTTTGTGTCGTACATAATGTGCTCTGGCTTTTGTGCACCGGGAACTGAAAAAGCATTTTTGAGCATGATAAGAAAGTTGGAGACAGCTTCGGCATTGTACATGCGTTGCACGGGCAAAGATTATCCCACATGGTCGAACAAGTGTCTGTTCATTATGAGTCCGTTGACGTCCAAAGTGTGCCTTGAATGTCCGATTTCCCACTGCCAACTTTGAAGGACAATCATCAGTTGGTGTATCTGCTGTTCCAATGCTTCCTGTATTTTTTGCGACATGATGTGTGACCATTGAACCATTTATATGATCGCCAGTAACAGTGTAGCTCTCGAAGTCCTCCTGTAAATCTTGCTCTGGTGTTGACTTTGTGTTCTGAGAGAATGAATCTACAGGCTGAACCACATTTGCGTGCTTCAGGCGCTCACGATATAAAAGATCCTGTGCTGCGCTCAGAATGCTTCGATTCAATTTTTTGATGAACAGATAGAACACAGGTCTTCTTCTTCACTGTTTTTGGCGGCCCACCATTTGTGTCTTGGACTGTTGTCTGAAGCACTGGGTTATTGTAGCCAACAATAGCACAGACATCATGGTGGTTGTGATGGCTTCGCGCAGAACCGATGTCGATTATTCTGCAGTGGCTCAACGCAGTGTGGTATCCCACAGCGAGGCTGACCAATACTGAGTCCATCGCCAACAACCGCCTGACATTTCCCTAGTTAAATATAAATCAGTTTCTGTGATATAAAACTCTCGGTGCCATGCATATATTTAATTGTAAACTCACGATATGTACCATCAGGCATCAGAAAAATGCGCATGCATAAGTCGCATGCATGCTTAACTGCATCTGGCTGTCCATTGAAAATAATCCATCGGTTTCTGTCCTCCATTGCAGCCTTGAATCTATTAGACTGGTCTCCAGTATGCGGGACAATGAGAAGATGTCCTCGGAACTGGGCATCCTCAAGCAAACATAAAATAATGAATGCATCCCAGACCTGATTGGTCGTGAGAGTACTGCTCATCCCCCATACAGAGGGCTCAAAGCTCCCATTATTCATTGCTGATTCAAAACGCGACTGGCATTAGATGCCGAAAACCTTTAGTTATTTGAGTGAGAATGTACGTGTCGCAAGTATATCAACAATAAAGCATACCATCCAAACAGCATATTAGCTCGCCATGTTTCTACGAGTTTTGCTTCCACAAACTGGTGCTCTCCGACTTGTATCAAGTCTGGAATACCAGGATGATAAGTTCTACATCCACCGTTTACCAAGTAATTTGCATGATAGCTTGTAGCACATTCTAAGAGTACCATGGATTACTTAGATGCTGATATACATATTGATAATATACTAATTTAATCTTACTGGGACAGTACAGAGATGTATTATACGCAGGTTGAACACTGTTTCCCTGAGTGAACACGGCAGCCACTTTGCGATAAACCTTTTCAGCGGAATCTGATGTGGACATCTCGTGTTTGTGCAGCCATCATCAGGGGGATATATGGAGATTGCAGCTAATAGATGGTGTAAGCTCGAACGCCAGAACTGAATGGATGGTCACTCAACTGATTTCTTCCAACCATCCATACATTTTGAACATAAGATGATCTTCGGCCATCAGTGGCATTGTTGGTATCTGCCACACATGCTCACGGAGTACAGTCCAGCAGTCAGCAATAGCATTGGACGGAAGGCCT
Organism: Psilocybe azurescens; assembly: GCA_023853785.1. NCBI lineage: Eukaryota > Fungi > Basidiomycota > Agaricomycetes > Agaricales > Agrocybaceae > Psilocybe > Psilocybe azurescens. The sequence continues at coordinate 14,997 of JAJIRX010000074.1, read as the reverse complement.
AGAGAATTGGCTAAGAAGTTAATGATGGAGATTGGAAGATGCCTAGGCGGCTGTAATGGGTTGCTCTCGGGTATTGATTGAGGTTGTAGGGCTTGGCGTTTTAGATTTGATAGAAGACGAGTAAATGTCATTATTCCGTCGAGGGTGAGAAGGCATAAAGAAGGGTGGGCCTTAAGCGGCTCAAGGAGATTTATTGCATTCATGGTGGGTGACGCTATGCGGTGTACTACGCGACGCATCATTTCTAATTACAGGACGTCAGTGCCGAGCCTGCCGATGGCACCGTAATTCCCACCGTACAAACCGCCGGAATTTCCACCGTCAATTCCAATTCCGAAACTTATTGCAATGTGGATGCCTTCGGAGTTTGAATTACAAAATTAATGTTATTTAAGCTCAAAGGGCCGGACGTGAACTGGACCTGACTCGTCTGCGTCTTGCTTCACAGCTTATATCCAATGGTCCACTTTGAATTGTATTACCCTGCATGGGAGAGTCTCCTTGACTCTACGATGATGTCCGCTAAACGTTCAGCAAAAGGTCAGTCAGTTTGTATGAAGAACATCAAGTAATATGGTATCAATCGCATCTCGCTTCAGTTGGCGTACCGCTGCCAGCAAAACGTATGAAACAGAGTGACGATTATCTTGAACTTGAAAACGAGGACGATGTGATACCCCCTTCCCCGTCAGATGCATCTCTTGTTCCAAGAGGTGCCACGATCAACTTCAGTGCCCTCACCCGTAAGTTGGCCCAAAATAAGAGGTCAACCGACGACGAAACTCCCATCTCGAGTCTACTTCTTTTGATGTACATCGTAGACAACAAGACAAACCTATATCTCATAGTTTATGGACCAAGATTTTTCATGGCTACATCTCAAATTGGATCATCAATCGCGTCCTTTATGGATTAGTCCTGAAGATGGACATATCATCTTGGAAGCATTTTCACCGATGGTCGAGCAGGCCCAGAACTTTCTTACTGCTATTAGCGAGCCTGTTAGTCGGTACGCCAATGGTTTCACGTATCACATATACAAATCTATTGACAGATCTGTAGACATGCGATGATCCATGAGTATAAACTGACGTCTTATTCGTTGTATGCGGCAGTTTAGGTGGGCTTGCAAACAGATGATATAATGGAAGTGTGTAATATGTTTCATGCTTATAGTTCTATAACTTACCAAATGTTGTTTGCTCAGGTTCTCAATTGGCTGTCAAAGGTGAGGGTCAGATTGGAGAGTCACGTCCACATCCTTTAATGTTACTTCTTCCAAGGTCCCTGTTCCAGATTCTATGATTGCTTTCATTAGAGGTTCTACGGAAAGGTCAAATTCGCATTGAACATAACAAATATTTTGTCGGATCCAACCACTCGGAGACTTTGCAATTGTTGCTGATGGATAGAATTATTAGAGAAGCCCGGATCGTCACAACACAAATGGACAATAATATCAAAGCTGCCACATTCATCACTTCGAAAGCTCCTACACGAGGGAATCTTGTTATACCAGGGACTGAGAAGAAGAAAGATGATGCCAGTGACGGAAAAACTGGTCAGACAAATGGCAACCAAACAGATGCAGACCTCTTCACGTCCGTTGTCGAAGTCGACGCAGGTAATTCATTCAAGTGTTCAATCCCTGGCACATTAAAGAGTTGACACATTCTTTTCATAGATGAGATCGAAGACGACGACGACAATGTACATGGTTTTGAGATTAAGGACGATGAAATTTATGTAAAGTTAATTGATGTAAAGTTATGGTTTCCAAAATAGTTTACTAACTTTCGAGGACAGGAAATCAAAAAATGGTGCAATGAGCTCGAGTATCCAATGTTGGAGGAATATGATATCCGAAACGATGCCGTGAACGCGAATCTCGACATCGATTTGAAACCAGCGGCTGTTATTCGGCCATATGAAGAAACCAGTTTGAGCAAGATGTTCGGGAATGGGTTGGGTTTCTTTCGAAAGGCCCTTGTTGGGATTACAGCTGCGTGTGCGATAATAAAGTCATGTCTTGTTCTTTGCACTTCATCGTGAGTTTCTCCTATCAGAAACTGTACTGCCTGTGTGCCGATTTTCTTTCAGAGTTTACGCCATACAATGGTCCAATGTGGCTAATCGCCAGATAGTAGTCTTTACGGCAGATCAAAAAGAGAAGGTGAGCGGCTGGATCTCATACCAGGAACAGGATCCTGTTGATAAATACTTTAATTAGTTTGCTGATGACAGTGGCATCGTTGTTTCGACATATTCCATGGTGGCAAATACACACAACCGATCCCACGAGTCAAAAAGATGATGAAGTTCTTGACGTCCCGTAAATGAGGATTCATTCTTTTGGACAAAGTGCACGTTGTGCCTGCAGCTATATTCAGACGAGTGGTCACGACAATTGAGGCTCATTCTAAACTTGGACTTACTGGTGAGTTATGTCTGTCCATATCTGGAATTCTGAAGCTGATGTATTTCTATAGCTACGTTCGTTCGAGAAGACGACAAGATTGCAGATCTGAACTATCTGATCGGGCCAAAGCTTTACGAAGCCGACTGGATCGACCTTGCGGCTAAGGAGCATTATCACCAATGTTCAGGTAATGTTACTATATGAATACCTCAAGGAGCAATCCCGGAAGCGCATGTTACTCTATTGCATGAATCCCATCAAATTCCAATCATGCCAATTCCTCACCAAATACCACGAGGACCGGAGAGACAAGATTATCGTTTTCTCTGACAACATATTTGCTTTAGAAGTGTGTAATATTCCATGTTCTCTTGTGATGCCTAAGTCGCTCATTTTTCTCCAGGCTTATGCTCGGCGTCTGGGGAAAGTATTTATTCACGGTGGTATTGACCAAGTGGAACAGATGTTAATTTATCGAAATTCCAACACGACCCCCGCATCAATGCCATATTTTTATCAAAGGTAAGATAGCCTTCCAGTTCAGTCTAGAGATGTTTTTCCCTCATTATTTGTTCAGGTTGGAGATACTTCTATCGATCTTCCTGAAAACTTGTTTGATTCAGATTTCCTCGCACTTCGGTTCTCAGCGCCAAGAGGCCCAGCGTCTATGTATGTAATCTCATCTACGTTATTCAAGAATTACCTTACTGCTTGTCTTTAGGGCGTATTCTGCGCGTAAAAGGCGAAATGACGAAGGCTTCAATACCTTTTTCTATTCTCTTGTTTCTAAGGATACCCAAGAGATGTTCTACAGTACTAAGCGCCGACAGTTTTTAATCGACTAAGGTTATGCTTTCAAAGTCATCACCCATCTCGACTCTCGATGGACTGGAGAGCTTACCAGACCTTGTGTCTGGATTCTCTGTCGGAAATTCTCTTAGTACCATGCGCCACCGATGTATATACATCTCACGATAAATTTAAATATAATAAAATAACCCAGTTGGTCCTGAGTTTGTCCTGAGTAGGAGACATTCAGTTGAGCTTTTCTGTCCCTTTCGACCTGTGGCACTGGCCAAGACGACAGGTGGTGAACGGAACATGGAGTTGGCGCTACAAATTAAGAGACTGTCGACGAGGGACATTACCTACACTCAGCAGGGAAAATGTAACAGGCAACTAAAACTCCGGGGAAGCAGATATGTACATTTAACGTGTTATAATCTTTACGAATTGTTCCGTCAATAAAAAATGCTGAGGAGAGGAAAAGGAGTAAAAATAACAATGAGAGAGGCGGTAGTACCAATTCTACGAGACGGGGTGGGGAAGTACAAAAGCAAAAAAAATAGGTCAGGATAAATGAATAAAAACAATGATGAGGAGTGGTGGCGGTATAAATTAGACCAGCCGGGGTGCGTCTCGACACTGTCGTTCTATTTCTTGTTCTATCAACTTTTGTTGCTTCTCTCGCTGAGCACGATGTTCGGCCAGTTTCTGAAGAATCGAAAGAGATGTTCAGAGGTTTACACATTAGAAAGATAGATGAAAATGCACTGCTTTCAAAGCCTCAGCCGTAGTCAGTACTGAATCAAGTGTTGCTTCTGTCAACTCGGCCATCCATTAAGAGAGAAATTAATTTCTGCTCTGCTGAAGAATCAAGCCCGTGCTTCATCGCCATCCCACAAATCGCAGAAACAGGCATGTAAAGACTCGAAAGTTGAAGAAGATCAATGACTTGCTATTATTATTTTCCACGATCACAGGACTTGGGACCTTGAATTGTAATGGAACTGAACGATGAACGTTGAGCTGGAGTTATTCGACGTCGTTGTTCTTTCTTATTGTTTTTGGAAGGCGTCGGACTATTAGTATTAAACGTTAAACCTCTGTCATAGACATGTGCTAAAAATAGTTTGTTCACGACTACTGCAGTGGCCGTTTGGCGCGCGCTGAAGAAGACTTTGACATTGCCTGCCAGATGGTTCAGAACAAACCCAGGAATAAATGTCAGTGTTAAAATACAGTCTCGGACTCACGTTTATGAGATTTTCTTGTACCTATGACTTATATATATGATATAAGTAGATTAATGATCACGGCGGCGACCCTGTTGGGCGTCTCTGCGTGCCAATCATTGATATCTACACCTTGGAATACTGCTCGTCCAGTCTACTCTAGCCACTGTTATTAATGGTCTTGAAAGCGGCCCAACTTACTGATATGCTGTCGCATTTTTCGGACCAGCTCGTAGCTGCATGCCGCGACGCCTAGAGCTACGACGATTACCGTTGTCTGAACAGACACTGGCGTGAACGTTACCAAACCTAGAAACAGGAATTGTTCTATTAAAAGGGGTGTTTCTTTTAATCGAGTACAGTCATATTCGTATCCAAATGCAACGCCCTAAATGACCATCTCGATTCTCGACGGCTGCTGTAGTTCTCTAGCTACTACTGGCGAGAGTATAGCAGGGTGTGTGTGTGGAAATACTCCTACTGAAAGATTACGACGGCCATGCTAGAACCACGTTTAGTGTAACCACCTTTACTAATATCACAAACACCGACACCGATAAGCTCAATCTCAACATCCACTGGAATTCCCTTTAGTCTAAGCTGTAATTTAACGATTGCAATTCTCTACAATTGCGGTTTCCTCGGCACTCTAATCAGCCACATTAATGAATCGCACATGTGCATTGTGCTGTTAGTTGGAAGTAGCGCTAGCAACTATTAGCAAAGAAGGGTGCGTGTACTTAGACTTCATAGCGATATCAACCTAACGTACATGATAAGCGAGAACTAGTTGCTGGCTCCTCGAATAATGGACTGAACGCTAATTATAACTCTACCCATAATGATGAGGCTCACAGTCACCGGCTAAACCCAGGAACGTGTATGCAGTGGTTAAATATAGGTATACGCATTCCCACGAGGAACAGTTGTCGTTAGGACGACGACGTAGGGCTTAGGTAACACATTCATGGTTGCACTTTGAACCATTAACTCAATCTTTCTCGATGATGATCGCGCGCTTCTTCCAAGCTTTTTCCAATGGACACCAGTTTTCAAGGTCGCAGGTTCAAAGATTACGAGAATACGAGAATACCTCCAGCATTATAGCGTCTAGAAGAACGGCAAAAACGACTACTTATCTAGAAGTTTTCAATGGTCTAACCCCATATGTTGCGTCCTATCTGTATGTAACTGATGTGCATAGTTGCAACTCGCCAATAAACTCAGGTCCCTGTCGACCAGTTTAAGCCGAATAATGACGACAATACCCTGATAAGGCGAATTCTGGGCGGAATCAAGCATGCCGCTCGGGCTGCAAAAGCCGGAAGCATAATTTTCCGTAAAATTTGACTGTATTGAGAACAAATTTTGAGAGTTGAATCAGTTGATCCTGACCGCGTTCGACAGGTTCATCATCCGCTCATTTCCTGATTAGCTTCAGGAACTGTTGTTTATAAAGTTCTGTGGCAACTTTTTCTACACCCTCGACCGCGACCTCGACCTCGACCTCAACACCCTCGCCACGACCTCCCCTCTCTACGCCTCCCCCCCCCTTTGTACTATTCCTCTTGGTTTAGCTCCCCACTCTCATTCTATCTCCTCACGCTCGTTTTACAGCTGCTCAATGATTCGAGCTGCAACACTTTTCGCAGCGGCCGTATGGCTCAGTGGCGCGAACGCCCATCTTGCCGCTTTCCACAAGGGAATGTACTGTCTGAATGTGCGTTCTTTTTCGGGGATTTGAAAATGTTTCGAAGCGCTGAAGGAATGAATGAATTATATTCTATAGGGTCCGCAAATCGCGGAAGACTTGAATTCCTATGCGATTGTCTCGCCTCTCTATCAGCTAGGTTTCAACGATTGGTGGTGTATGCATCTCTTTCTACCTTCATTTATGAACACAATTTTCTCATTCGTTTTCCTACAGTTCATCACATCAACGGCGTACGTTTTTGCCAAATGCATACTGTGTCTATTTCTGAAGTTTGGAAAAATAGTGTGATCAATATCCTCCTGCAGATGGAGACTTCCTCGAGCTGCGAGTTCCCATTGCGCTACTCTACCCCCATATCCTAAATTGATACACTATGTCTCATAGGCCCGCAGGTGGAAGCTTCACCGTTGAAATAGCGTCCAACCGCGCAAAGACCACACTGTCTTACAACGGTCGCGATACCTCAGAATGGCCGGATGGTGCAACTTACCCCGAAGACTATGTTCGTCGTCCTTCTTCTCTACTGCCTCATGGATATGGTTAATTAAACAACGTATCTGCTTTCTTTTCATTTACAGAACGTCCCCTCTTGCATCACGTCTCCGAACAGTGAGCAACCCTCGTTATCCCCACATCCCTTGGCATCGCCATAACGCGTTCTTACCTTCTTTTCTTGCTCAGTGCACGCCCAAAACCAGTCTATGGCCGCAGGAACCGCGTTCGCCATCTCGTACCAGGTACGTTTGTTTCCACCCAATTTCTCTCCAAAGTTCATATTTTGATCCAATTTGCTTTCCTTGTACAGTCGGATATCAAGCAAGTGACTCCTCAAAACCTTGCTGTCTTCACGGTTCGCTACAAGTGAGTTCTGAACGCCATCGCAATCGAAGTATGGCATCCTTATCTGCATGTCGCAAAAAGCACCCCGTGGAAGCGAGTCCTCAGCTACGATGTTCCTGCCAACATGCCAGCCTGCCCTCCAGGAGGCTGCATCTGCGCTGTAAGTAATCCAACTCTTTCCTTAAAGTTCAAGTGCAGATTCTCATCTTTTCTCGTTCACATAGTGGGGCTGGGTACGACTTTCTTCACATTCCTCCTGTGCTCAACATTCCTAACCCTGTTCTTGTTAATTTAATCAATCAAGGTCCCCAACGGCTGCGGCCAGCCCAACATATACCAGCAAGCCTACAAGTGCCAGGTCACAAACGCCAAAAGCACCACGCCCATTGCCGCTCCGAAGCCGCCCGTGTGGTGCGAGGGCAACCCAGGCGCCTGTGTCAAGGGCTCCAAGCAGATGATCTACTGGAACCAGAACGAGGGCAACAACATCGTTGTGGACGGGTATGACCTCGCCGGGGACTTCAAGTCGCCAGCATATAATAGCAAGTTGGGTTTTGCTGATGGTGCGTTCTTTGTTTGTTTGTTTATTACTCGTCTGTATGCGTATTGTGGGATGGGATTGGGCTGACTGACATGTTGGGATATATAGGTGCGCAGAATGATATCTTCTCTGGTGCCCCATCTGCTCCTGCCGGGAACTCGGGCTCTAACACTGGCGGGTCATCGTCGAACAGCGGCTCAGGATCCAGCAATTCAGGATCCAACAACGCAGGATCCAACAACTCAGGCTCAAACTCAGGCTCGGGTTCAGGCTCCTCGAACTCGAACTCGGGCGCTCCAAACGTCGCTGGCCTCGCAGCAGGCGCCAGTACCAGTGCCTCCGCCGCCGCTCCCTCTGCCTCTGCCGCTGCCGCTACCAGCAGTAACAACGGCTCCGGCAACCCCGACACGGGCATCCCGAACCAGGCTCCATCATGCAAGAAGCGGGCCTCGAGGCGTAGGCGCACGTTGGCGGTCTCAGACGAGGCGACGTCCGAGCTCATCAAGAAGTCGCCGCAGGATGTGGGGATCACGGCGCATAGGCGCTTCCATGCGCGCAGGGAGTGGTAAATCGCCGCCGCCGCACATCGGCGTTTTGTGTGTGTTTTAGCTTCCCTTCCTTTCCCTTCCCTCGCTGCCTGTCTCGTCGAACCTTCGCCCTTTGTCCTTCCTATTGCTCGATACCCGGAGTTGATTTCCACCCACCTACACTTCGTACTTCCTTCTTGCGGGTCAACACCCCTTGAGGATGGGAGGAGCGCACATGCTTGAGGTATCCCTTCATCCATCCCATTGCAATATCCCATCACACCGCCGGAAGCTAGCGCCTGGCATTCACTGTTGTTGTTGTTGTTGTTGTTATTAGTTTCGGCCGCTGTTGTTACTTACTCACTTGCTCGCTTACTAACCCACACCGTCTGTACATCCATCGTCCTCACTATTCTTCTCCTTTCTTCTTTCCTTTCCTTTCAAAATGTAGTAGAAATCCGCAGGTCCTGCCTGAAGTATGCACTGCTGGGTTTTGTGTACCCAGGTCGTCGTATTGTAGAGTAGAAAACATGGAATCGGAACTGGAATCTGGTTGTTCCTTATATAACCCCACTCCTTCTCCTCTTGTTCCTTCTCTTCCTCCACCATTTCTCTCTTCCTCTGACTTTACCGATCTTGTTGCCCTTACCCTTGAGTAGCTAGCTGCATGCTCACAGTCGTGCATGTCCTATTCTTGCTCTCGTGATCCACGTTCTCTCCCCGGTTCACATCCACATCCACGTTCACGTTCACGTTCACGTTAACACTTATACCACTTCCTATTCCTATTCCTCACTATCATCTGTCACCATCCCATTTTGATATCCCTCATACGTCGACTTCACTTTGGTCGCCGTGTATTGTTGCTTTTCTAGTACTACCCCTCCATTGGTGTACATCCTATAGTGCCCTACTCTATCCACTCCAGCTGTGCTGTTGATGTAGATTTCTAGATGTCGATACGTTCTTACTGTATGGAAACGTGTAATCGTTTACATTTTTGGCGTATTGTAAAATCACCTCCGTAAGAATGCGTCCTTGATGTGAATCTGTATTTTCCTGTGAAGCATGTGAAGGGGAGCTATAGTTATAGGCTTAGCTCCAAACCAAGATGGTATAGAATTTTGAGATGGGGTTGTGAGTTTATTAAGAAACCTATTATCTATATATGCATTAAGATTCGTCCGCGTTCAAGCGAGTGGTGGTCCAGGTGGTAGGTAGTGGTTGATCAGAACGCTAATACCGAAAAAGGCCCAAAAGAAAGAGCATCATCAGTAAGTACATAAATCGTAGCCCTGCAGCACGTAAGTAAGTCATCGTCGTCTAATAAAGTAAGTATCTAAATAATTTTCCTTCCACGATATATGTAGTCGAGGTTTATGGGGTAGACCCCAACCACGATTAGACGTATTTAGAGAAGAGTGGTATCAATGACTGTGCCAGTGTGTAGCTGAACACCAACTTAGGTCCAACAACGAGAATCTACTCAGGAGTAAGCAACCTGATCATGGGCGATAAAGGGGTGGTAGTTCATACCTTGGGCGTGAGGCCCTTGAAGAAGGCCGATGGTCCTTCGTTTTTGATGAGGTCCTTGACCACGGTCACGCCGTGCACCTTGCGCTCAAAGTTGGCGTTCTGGATCCGGGTCTTGACGGTATCAAGGGGCGCCGCGACGGTGATAGACGCGACGGCACCCGCGATGGAGGCGATGAAGTTTTGGCCCCATGTCGCTTTTGAGTAGTCGGACACGCCGAGGACATATTCCTTCGTTACGGCCGAAGCACCGAAGAGCTGCAAAAGAGGAGAGAAGACACAATGTCAGGTGGGGGATTCCTTGGAAAGGAAAGGAGAGAATAAGATGGGGAAGAGAACGAACAGCAAAGCTTCCAGGTGCGTTACGGGCCATGGTCCATCCCCAACCACGGTAGAGCGTCGTACCCTCCTCCATGAAGATTCGGACGAATCCACGACCACGGAAAGCTTCGGGGTTCACCTGACGCTTGATCTTCAAGGCATCCAATGGCAATAGGACCTTTCAAAGCACGACTAGATTAATCATTGCCTATTTAGCCAGAAATATGAATGCAACATACGACTTCTCCGATACCTGTCAAGCTTGATCCAACGCGTCAGTCCCAAATTTAGAATTTTCGGAAAAAGCAGCAGCAGCAGCTGCTGCTGCAAGCACATGTGCATACCTTCCGGCTGTGGCCTGCATCATCATCTTTCCTTTACGCTCGCCAAAAGTGTTTGTGAAGTTGGACTTGTAGTGTTTGTTGATAATATCGTTGAACCAAGGCTGTCCACCGAACTTGTACACTCGCTGGGCGACCTTGTATCCGGCGGCATAGCCAAGACCAGGGAAGAGCGATAGAAACTTGGTGGCGAGGGGTGCTGAGGCAGCGTCACGGAAGATAATGGGTGAAATGGTCGAGGCAGAAACCTAGAAGCCGAAGACAAGGGTTGAGAACATTCTTCCCTGAGAAACCATCCTTCAAACGCGCACCTTGGCCTTATTGCTCATCAAGCGCTTAGCCACGGTGTCCACAGGGTGGAAAATGAGGAGCTCGGCAATTCCTGAATTGAAATAAACGTTATTAGAATTCGTAAGAACGCGTCGGCGTCAGCGACTTACCCGATGCTCCCGATCCCAAAACCCGAGCAGCAGCGGAATCCTTTCCGTTGGAAGATGAGGGGGCGACATGGTGGTTGAGGTTGGAGAAGGGAGGATAGTGGGAATAGGGATATTAGGTTAGGATGGCGTCCGGCTGTGAACGGTGCTGTACTCTGCAGTGCTCAGCCTGTAGCGAAAATGAAAAATTTGAAGGTCTTGCACAACAGCGACAAAGAATCGGCCCGGGATCCCACTACCCTTATTCAAGCAAGCAGAGGATAGGGAATGATGGCGCCTATCTTCAAAACTTGAATTTTCAACCATAAGAGCTCAAGTAGAAGTAATTAGAAGGTTTCTTACTAATAAATATCTTGGACTAGTTTTTTGCTAGTCCTCATTTTTCAGGAAAACGATATAAATACAATTTCATTAAAAACTGGCGTGTCCTCGGCAGGAAGTCGTGATGAAATTTGAAGGAGTACATGTACATATGGAGTAGATAGATAGATGATGCTGAGCTTAAACCATACCAAAAGTAAAATCGTGAATGCAACGGACTACAGGCCCTTAGTATTCGGACTCCTTTGTCGGGACGGAAGTATAGGGCTTAGCAATACTGGGAATCAGAATTAGCACGCTGCATGCAGAAACGATGATCATCTGTAAAACGAGACCCAGGTTGTCTAATTACTCTTGTAAGCATTGCAGCACCACGATGATGGATAATAGAATCATACCGAGCAATATGCCTAAAATGATCAACGAGGATGTAAGCTCTTTCAAAGACTTCCGAGAGGCAGGAGAAAATGCGCACCGAAAGAAGGATTCTCAACGAATAACCCTCGTATTGTGGGCATAGTGAGTATGATTGTCAGAGGCAAAACGATAATCCCTTCGCCAAGTTTCTCCCCTACGTGCACAAGCATAGTAATATATGCCACCAGCAGCGTCAATGCCCAGTTCACCACAAAGAGTAAAAACGTGTATAGCTTCGCGTTTACAGTACGCCGCAGTCCCACAAACGTTTCGCGCGAAATGACCAGTGTTCCATTGATCACAGCTTGGGTCTCTGCCTCGATCGACTGTGGCGCGAAGTTGTTGACAGGGTCAGCAAAGACCGCGCGGACTATAGGCAGAGATGTGTTGTCGTTAGCATTCAGGGCGTAGAAGTTGGATGAACTGTGGTAGAAATCGAATGGGTACCAGAATAGCTGGTCGAAGATGCGTTTTTCTCCCAATTGTGCAGTCGCAATGTCAATCGAATGCGTCATTTTTGAACCCTATGGCGCTGGATTGAAGGCACCAAGTCAGATTCTCAATCAAACATATTTTTGTAAGAAAGGGAACATGCCCGCTCGTCTTGTTCGTCTTGGGGTCCAAGGTTTGCATATCTTCCAGACTATAGCTATACATCAGGTTACTACAAAGGGATAATTTCAGTAGGATTCCCGATACGCAATGACAATTCTGCCATACTTGTTGATGTATATGCTAAGAGGAATATTTGGTAGTCCGCAAGCAGCCCTACCGAGATCATACGTCTCTGATGATTGCAGTAATAGAGACCCGCATGCGCCAACAATCCAGAGGACGTCAAATGTGCGTCCGGGGATATCGATGCTGAAGATATGCCCCAAGAAAAATATCTGAGTTGAGAGAAACAAAGCATGGATTTGATTCAACCTCCAGCAGTCATATTGACGTGATACGATTCTGGAATCTACGTACCCCGTCCTGCTTTCCATCTAAAGAGCGGAAAGTGGCCGCTGCGGTCGTTTGAGACGATATAGGCACCAAAGTGAGCATCGCAGATGCTCCGATCATAGCAAGAATCGCAACAATAATGTACAAAAGCTCTTTGAGGCGCCATCTATTGGGTTCCATTCTAAAGTTCTATACTGGGCGAGTCCAAAAGATACAGATACAACAGTAGACGCCGGAGGAGGAGGAGGATATTCTGGTTCCGAAGCATGTTCGATTTACTGGACGCTGGCTTATAAACAGACCGCTGTCGTGCCGCAGTGCGCCCACGGATCGTGTTTTTGCCTTGTATCCGTGACCCGTTTCGCCCCCATCATACTCTGCCCCTGATTGCCGAGAAAGTCCACATTTAAAAATGGATAGGGCTTGTAATTTGCAAATGAAAGGCGCCTCGTTTTCTGAACGTCGACCTATGTACGTCAACCAGTTTTACAAAGCTATGTCTCGCCAAGGTAGGGCAGCCGACCCTTCACTGAGGCTACAAACCATGGAAAACCCAAAGCGAGTGAAGTGCATAGTATGACAACCAACATAGTACATCAGGAAAATGACACATAAACGTGCAAGCTTGAAGCGATGTCAGATGAAGCAAGATACTGAAGCAACAGGTCCTCTCTCGCCGTCCCATGCTAGGTTTCCCTGGGCGTCACGGCGGTGTTTATTAATAGGCGGGCAGGCGCTATGAACTCACGCCCGCTGCCATCGGCAGTTGATCAGCAGTGTCGTTTGCAGTCCTTCAAGGTCGCGATATCATGATATCCTTATCAGCTTGGCCATCACTTTACAATCAGCACGCATACATACAGTTAGGTGCTTTCCATAATTCGCGATATGTATACTGTATCTGGCATGCAGAGAATTAGGTGCAGCTTGAGAGAAGTTACAGGGCTTTGCATATTTTTGTGAGATTTTCAACCTTTTCTGTGAACATTCACGTTGTAGCGGTCTGGGTTTTCCGCTACTATACAAGTCCACGGCCGCCCCAGGAAACATGTACTGGAGTAACGGGTGTGACGATCAGAGTTGTTCAGACTTATCTCGGGACAGATAGTCCAACGGTTGTGCCGTGTGCAATTCCGGCATGTTCCATTTAATTTTTAGGCAGAAACGTTACACACGTGATGATGTGCCTTAGCCAAACATTCGTGCAGTCATAATCTCGCGTTGATATCAGATAACGAGCTCTTTCTCACCACATTGCTAAAAGACAAATGAGTTCTCAATTCTCACTCATATGCCCCATAGGCTGTTTGGAAACCACACCTATTTCCAAGATTCTCTTTCTTCAATGCGGTATGTTCTTTCTACCAACAGTTTCCCGACGTTGTGGCACTGCTGCCAGTGCTCACAGGATGTCTTTCCTGAATTGCCCAGGTCATTATCTATGTACAACTTGTTATGATAGAATCCGCAAACAAAAATGCCCTCTATGTCGCTTTATAATTACCTCACCTCCTCATCGAATCTATTTGGACCCTAGTGACATAATCGACACAAAACAAAAGCACCCTCGAGTACTGGATGGATTGGATAAGATCAACAAAGATACCCCTGCTGACGGCGTTGAGAAAGCTAGTAGAAGAATTAAGAAATTATGTAAGAAAGAAGGCGACGACCCAGTTATTGCTGTGTGTACTCTCATACTCCACGCTATTAAGCTAACGTGATGTTGCACTCGCAGGCTCAAATATTACGTGCTATGCAAAACCTGGAACGAAGGGTAGCTCCGGTGTTCGAACAGCTGGCTAACGTCGAAGAAATCAACGCCCAACTACAGGAGGAATTAACAGTGGCAAAATCATCAAAATCCCACTATAAGGAAATCAGCGCCGAACTACGGGAGGAATTAAGAGTGGCAAAATTATCAAAATCCTACTATAAGGAAATCAACGCCCAACTACAGGAGGAATTAAGAGTGGCAAACTCGTCAAAATCCAATTATAGGGAAAAGGTTTTGAAAGCCAAGCTCGAAGTTGAGAAAGAGAAGGAAGAAACTAAGAGGCAGCGAAAGAGAGCAGATAAATATCTGACTCGTGTCAAAGAAAAAAAGACGATATCCAGGAACTCCTAGAGGCCATGGAGGATCAGGAGATGGAGGTACGTTATGGATATGAGGTGAATTGCCTGTCATTCTCTGACGATAAGTCGACTATCCAGATAATGCTTCTTGAGGAAGCCATTTGTGTCTAGGTAACATAAGCGAGCAGAATTATACGAGGCGGAGAATGAGGGGTGAGGCGAATTTCTGATATCCGACTTGTCCTCAAAAACTCGAAGCTCTCCCAAGTAGTCTATGTCCCAGGTAACAATGAAAAGGCGATTTGGCTAAAATTGAACCAAACCGTGATTAACGAGTTTGGATATAAAAGGCCAGGCCGAAGTCAGCTGTGTGTCACCAATCGATAGAGAAAAGGCTGGCTGGCCACTACAAACAGTGATAACCAGTTCGTAGAAAGTAAGACGCATGAGTCGAGTGTTTTGCCATTGAGCGAAGGTTTGAAAGCCGAGTGCTTTGTCAGGAGTAGGGCGTCGAATCACATTGGACTGGCGTAATCTACCATTACAA
>JAJIRX010000073.1:0-39275 GCA_023853785.1 Psilocybe azurescens | reverse complement strand
GTTTTTGTCTTATAATTGCAGTGATAAACTGCGATTAGATCGATGCTCTGGAGGCGTAAAAAGACCGCAATGAGCATCGACCCGTGCGCCAAGTTGCAACTACAGCATTCCACAGGCCATGGGAAAAATTGACCGTGAGCGTCATCGGCATCAATATAAATGGTCTTGCTTAAATACTTTGCAGGACGACTGACGACCAAAATGCTGCAGCGAAAAATCGCGAGAAAGACATCTGTAACTGTCAGGCGACCGATGAGCTCATTTGAAGTGATTGATTTATCGAGAGAGAACGATAGTGAGGTGGAAATGATTGATTTATCTGGCGACAATGAAGGTGAAGTGGAAATGATGGTTGGTCCTATTCGGCAGGTACAACGACCTACAACTAGCGGCACGCAGGTAGATCGTTTCTTTAAAAAATTCACATTCTAGAGGTAATATAAAAAGGCGCCTTCTCAGATGTCTTCGTCAAATCTCCAATATGTTTTACCAGGACATCACGTAGGTCTTCTGATTAATTGTTCATAATGTACGAATCTTGACAACCTTGACTCTAGATGTCTCCATTCGGAGCTGGATCTGGCTCTCTTCCTCAACATACGAACTCCGGGATGACGAGGAATATTCTGCCTACAAACTCTCGTACAAATGTTGAAGACCGTTACTCAGATGGACTCTTGCCTCGGTCTTCGCAGCGTACCTGTCCTGACTGCTGCTTCAATCAATTCTGGGCCGAGCGGTAGTCTCTCTCGGGAAAATATGATTTGGCAGCCTCAGAAAGCTTCTAATATAGGGAGCGTAGAGAATCCAATAGTTATCGATTAACTCTAGGAAACCGTTCCTCCTGGGAATGGGTTATATATATAATGTAGACAATTACTTGTATAGTAATGTAAAATAGCGATTGTTGGCTTCTTTACCACACATATTTTCTACCACGAGTTCCACTTCTGCAATTGTTCCAAGCTTACTTAATTTGACAACCGAAGGCGCTCAGTGCAAAATTTGGTATAATAGCGTTCTCGGAGGCAGCGAAAAGACCGTCATCAGCTGTCAACTTACTCATAAATAGACCGTTGTCCCCCGTTCTGATTTTGCAAGCTTACATTCCAATTTTTCTTCCTGCTATATTAACTAGTCTGTTGGGCGGCGCCTAATCTGGTGCCCCTTTCTCCAATTTTGTAGAAATAAGTCAACGGATCATGTATTTGCTGCATGAGCTGTGTGATCTCATAGCCGAATTACAAGGCACTAAGGGGTTACAACGAAAGCTATTCGAAGAAACGACGGCACTGGGAAGAGTATACACGCACCCCTGGACAGCGATCGACACTCGACCAAATGGAGGCAATTGCCATCTGGGAGCCATTCGCTCGTGGTAGTGGCTGTGTCGTAGTAGTATGTAGTGGCATTATCTAAGCGATATTTTGGTACGTATTTTCAAGAACAGCATCCCCGTCGTTGCTATTCTACTTGGTATGTATACTTCTATTACTATTAGCAACAATACGCTCAAGGTGCCGCGTGGCACACAGCACGGGCCACTGCCGCAAAGACAAAAATATGCACATTGACATATGCCAGTGCCTCATTCCCGTTACAATCGTCTCGGATATCAGATGAACTGTGGCCAAGTACCACGGTCTCTTTTTGTCCGTGATCAGAAGCCTTCTTAATCCCCATTCCTACTTGGGCCGCTCTTGACCTAAAGTCTGACACTTATCGTCATTATTACTGCGTACAGCACTTGCAAACCTGCTCGGGATGCAGCCCAATGAGCGTGGCTCTAAACTCAATCCCTCAGACATCCCTAGTGCACCGCAGTTTCGCCCGTCACGTCAAGTAACCTACAAGCCGAGCCTTGAAAACTACTTTTTGACCATACTGGGCCATCCCAAAGACCACTAGGGGGTCTGCCCCCGTAGCTGCCCAGAAATCCTCGGCAAGGGCAGGAACAAGTCGTTTAACGACGAAGCGAGCACCGAAAGATCGTTCCAAAGGTGCCCCATGCAATTTTGTAAAACCATGGAATGCACTAACATTCACCATGTCATTGACCAGCAACATTTCGATGGATGAAAGGTGAACTAATCGGTAGTGGAAGTCATGGAAAGGTATATATGGGCTTCAATGCCACCACTGGCGAAGTTATGGCCGTCAAACAAGTGGAATTACCTCAGACTGCCAGCGATAGAATGAAAACAGACATGAAGAAGATTGTAGAAGCGCTCAAGGATGAACGTGAAACATTGAAAGATCTCGACCATGACAACATCGTTCAGTATCTTGGATTTGAAGAGAACCCGGAAACCCTGAACATGTATGTGTATATACATACTACTGCTACATCTGAGAACGCTAAAAGGCTATCTTGGTGTAGATTCTTGCAGTATGTTTCTGGAGGGACTATAGGCAGCTCTCTGCGTAAATATGGAAAGTTCAAGGAAGAAGTAACAAAATATTTTACTGGCCAAATCCTCGAAGGTCTCTCGTACCTCCACGCTCAGGGTATTATTCACCGAGTAATGTCATCATTCACCTCATCCGAGTTTCGAAAACTCAACAATTGTTCAGGACTTGAAATCTGATAATATTCTGGTAGAAGAGACAGGGATTTGCAAAATATCCGACTTTGGTATATCAAAGAAACTCCAGGAATTAGATCGCGCTTTCTCCAACATGAAGGGTACTTCATTTTGGATGGCACCAGAAGCTATTGTGTCTGAAGATGGCTACACCACCAAGGTAGACATTTGGAGTGTGGGATGCATTGTGATCGAGATGTGGACAGGACAGAGGCCATGGTACAATCAGGAGCTCATGCCTGTACTACTTAAGGTCAGTTCCCACTAAATCTGCGGTAATTTGCTATAGTGACAATCACATTTAGCTTATAAAAGATAAGTCAGCCCCCGTTACCTGAAGATTGCCATCTATCGGATGCGGCGAAGAATTTTAGGAGAGAGTGCTTCGAGCCGTAAATCTCAGTTCCCCTTCCCGCTCAAATTCTTCTTCTAATCGCACCTTATAACAGCGACCCGGCAAAGCGTTCTTCTGCTTCATACCTCCTCAATCATACATATCTTGTCCTTCCTTCTGGCTGGTCATTCCCAGGAATGTCGAATATGGGCTACAAGCTACCAAACCAAAGTCTTGCAGATATTTCAGAGGTTGCGAATCTTATGGCGCGGAACTTGAAGGTAGATTCTCCCGAACCGTCAATTCGATCGTCATCCCCGGCCATGACAATGGATTCAGAAGTCTTATCCAATAATAATCGCTCATATCATCCCCGAATCAATGCTCCTGTAGTAATTCCTCCTAAAGCCCCTAGTCCACCGTTAGTATTTATCGAACCTCCTGGTCCTCGGAAGCAGAAAAGCCATCGGTCGGATGACTGGACGATGCGAGCAAAACGGTCTTCGTCGACATCAGAATCCTCGGGCAGCCAGAGATCCAGCCAGTCCCTTTCTCAGAACACTCGCCGTCTAATCATTTACAATCCAGACGAGGCAGATGATACAACTAGAAAACGAAAGGATAAACAACCTGAAAAAACCCAACCACCGTCGTATAAATACGAACCCCCGCCGCTTCCGGAACTTAAGGCGCCGTATTCCAACCACCTCGCACCTTTGGCGCCAAACAGATACCCTGGTCCTCCTCCTCAACCAGGTCGAACTGGTTATACAGGAATCCAAAATAAAACCACCGTCCCTTCGCAAGGCTACCTATCCGCCCCATCTTTTTCTTCGCGTGTTTTGTCGGGAAAGCCTTTTTCCACTGGCAACGATGACGATACGTTTAGCGACACAGACAGTACAATCAGCACAACATCATCGACCTGGAAAAAACCTCCAACCGATATTGTCATGTCTAGGAAGAAGTCTACTCGGCAGGTTCAAGATTCACCGCAACCACTTCATATTCAAACCGCGAGATCCTCTCAAAGGTTTCTTGGTGACACAAGGCCTGGCGTCAAAGAAGTCCTTACCCATTTGGAGAGCTTTTTCCCATCTCATAACCTGGACGCTGTGGTCGAAAGCCCTTTGGACGAGGATACAGCTCAGACAAATTCCAATGTAGATGCAACCCCTCATAAATACATCATGAAGAGCGTGAAGACAATAGCAGAGGAACAAATTGGTTCTCCTATTCGGCGGCGCCAGACACGTCTATGGGATAGCCGTCCTGAAGAAATCAAGGCCCCAAAATAATTCTAAGAGAAAGAACGGACTCTGTTAGATAGATAGATAGATACATACCATCTCAATAATCATCCCAGTATTCATAATCTAGTACCAAATAGTGGCATGAACGTTACATTTCTACGTCAGTACTTAGTAGATGTGACATCATGTGAAAAAAAGAAAACAAGTAGATAGCAAATTCCACGTATCACTAGGATAAGTTGTATACAATATTATGTGCCATAGCGACTCAGAGACACATGATGATCCCAAGCAAGAGATCAGAAGTGTTCCTAACATCGGCATCAATATCAGTGAAATCATAAAACGATCAGAACATAACGGACGACGAACCTTAGCAAATAGGAAGTCGACAGACGCGTTAGAGTTTTCAACGGTAGCCTCTTTGATGGCCTTGGCGAGAACTCCAGGTCCACAGAAGTAAGTCTAGTAGAATGGGATTATTAGGACATTCGTGTATATTTGGAGCCTAGAAAAGATAGCTTACTCCGACTTTGGTTTTCAGTTGCGAAGTGGATCCAGGGAGGTATTGGCCAGACTCGATCGCTTGTCTCATTTGGGAGTAAATAGACTTCCAGTCTGGGCGTCCAAACATGGTACGAGACCTGAGAAGAGTTAAGGGGTCGTAATCCGCTCCTGCATCGTTGACAGCAATGTTCCAGAGCATGTCTTCTCCAATCTTTTGGGTAAGGTAGACGTTAATGCGAAGGAAATTCGCTGATGCAGAAGTTAATTAAATATCAAGGAGAATAGACAAGAACTCACGATCCGCTTGAGCAGCCTCAACCTCTTGAAGCAGGCTTTGGAACCATCCGAAGGAGGGTGCGTCACGGCAGACCCAGAAAAATTCGACGCGGCGGAGAGAGCCAAGTTTACCCTTCTTTGCCTGTACCAAATGTGCTTGAGAATAGACGCAAATGGCGTAACACCTAATTTATATATTCAGTCGGCCATTGTGGTTCAGCTGGATTGCAGCAACTTACCAATACCGGCACCAATGAGGATAGCGACTTCATTGTTGAAAACATCCTCTGCCGGTGCACCGTAGGGACCATCGATGCGCACGCTGGGAAGAGTTATCGAGGAGACAGTGGGGTCAAGTTCGACAAAGTCTCCGCGAGTCATGCCAGTCTTGTCATCCTTCTCAGCTCCCTTCATAGCCGCTTGGGTCATGGCGGCTACAACTGACGGGCCAACTCAAGGCGTGTGCCGAGTGCTTGAGTGAAGTCTCCAACTTGACGAATGTGAATGGAGACATAAGGATCTTCGGGTGCGGAGGTGATGGTAAACTTGAAGTATCAGATCAATCAATAAAGGATGCCATCGGAAACCATGCGAAAATGGGATAAAAATACATACGGGATGCCACTGGAACTTCGATAACTCCGGGATTTGGATGAAGAGCCATTGACCGGCTGTGTATTTGAAACTTGGCTTGACAATGCGAAGCTCCATGGCACCTAATTGAGGACGTCAGAAGGGTAGCAACCATTACATGCATTAGACACCTACCACTTGGGTGTACGAGAACCTTGGAGAGACGGGTAGCCCTGCGGGCACGGATTTCACGCCAGACACGTTCCCAAAGTAGATGATACCGGGCCAGATTATGAACCTCCAACTCAAATATCCAAGACAATGCTCCGTAGAATAGAAGGGGGAAGACTTTTGGTGTAATCAGGATCGACAGAGTCTCGCACGAAGCATCCAGTTGCATGAGTGTAGAGGCCAAGCATAAAGAAGAATGCGAGGTGATGAGTGTACCAGAAAACTTCGAAGCATTGAGCTCGAATCTTTTGTGAGCGGTCGTATACATCAATACCAAGATAAGCAACATGAAATGTCCAGTAATGCCACCCGGCTGAGTATAATGGATCTGGAGGGCAGTCTGCTTACGAATTTCTGAAAGCAAGGTCAAATACGGACCTGTCTTTTTTCAAGACAGGGGCACTTACGAGTGCGTTCAACGTTAATGAAGTTAACATAGTGGGCAGTAGTATGGACCATAGCCCAGAAGGCCATCGAGTAAGCGACCTGTCGGTGGAACCAGATGTTTTCGTCTGCCGGGAACAACCACGCGAGCTTGGGGCGAATAACACGAATAATATTTCGGAGCATGGGGAGGAGGATGAGCCCTCCATCATACGCAAGGACCAGACCCGCACCGCGGGATAACCAAACTGAGAATTTCAAACTGTTGAGGCCAGCCAACTTGGTATTTGTGGCCTGTGGATGGGCGAAGTCAGGGGGCAGTAAGTAGATGGTGTAATTGTCGGACATGAACTGACCTGACTCCACCAGCCGTAGGCAAAAAGAGCGAAATGAGAGCCATAAAACAAAACGTTAAAAACAAGTCGGCGTGGCGACAAAAATTCTCGTTGGAACCAACTCTCGCCCATTATAGTGATATGATCTGCTGCTAGATATTGAAAAATGTGGTTCCTGCCAGAGAAAAAAAATAAAAAAGAGGGAGGGATGAGCGAAAGAGAGAGTAGATAAAGGGGGGGACAAAAGAGGGTGAGCCAGTCTGAGATTCATTGTTTACGGCGAGGGTAATATGGGTGGCCCAAGAATGGGAACCATGTCGGCTTCCATGGCAATCTGTGTTGCGCATTCTGATCCCATCGGTCAATCCGGTCGTGACATTTTAGACCCAACAGTCAGGAGTTATCATTCATGTACATCATTATCTGTCTACTTCTGGCTCTATTCTTCCTCCTCGTATCGGTATGCCACCATGGCCTCAATCCTATGCACATCAGTGCTGAAGCTCCGCATCTTAACCTGTTGGCTTTTGCTCGCTTCAATCGCAAGCGGATCTGTATCTACCCATTCTCCTGCAGGCACATCCGCCGAATCAGATGTGTATGCTAGAATATTGAATACAGTGGGTTCATGGATGACCGGCAAGTATGTCACCATCGAGATGATTTGCTTTAAAATAGCCCTGATTTCGGACTGAATCTCGGACTCCGGCTTGGCCTGTCGGCTGTGTCGTTGCTTTAGTGAATTCTGGATAAATCTCGAGACCGACACCATTATTCATACCTTTGGTCTGGTCCATCAGCTGGGGCTCGACCAACATGATATCAAACACCCAACGTTCGAGTGGCGTCCTGGTGTCTTTGGAGATAATCGCGAGCACAAGTTGGGTAACTGATCCTGTGAGGAGCCACTCTGTTTTGTTCGCATTCATAAGACGGTAAGAGTATTTGCCACTATAGCTTACTTTGAACCTGTTTCAAAATCCTGTATAAATGGGTGCAATTGAGCTCTTTCGGTGAATCTCAGATGTAATCAAGAAGTCACCACTTACCTATCGAGGTAGTTTTCTAGAGCTAAGTCCTGAGTGACAAGCACGGTTTGCCCGTACTTCTTCACCATGTGAAAGTCATCTGAAGGGTAAACTTCGCGTTGAAATAAGATTCTATGTGCAATAACCATCAGGAAAGATTCAACTAAAATCGAAAAGACGTACGTGTTCACGGCATATTTAAAGAAATCAGTTACCAGAGCAGTCGAGCCTTTAAGGGTTATGGCCTGGCGATTAGCTTGCTTTGAGGCCATCGAGAATCTGTGGGATTTGGAGATGAAAGAAATTGAAGCAGTTCGACGCGCCTAATGAACATAGTCACATGATCTATTAGTTGTACACACTGACAGTTGCTCAGGCATCGGCTGCTGCTGCACCACTACACACTTTGTTCTTCATTGGCCCTCCATGTCCGTCGCGACTCCTACGGGGTCATCTCAATCCCCAGCGGCTCCTTCACCAAATACTCAAGAAGCAACTTCTAGTATACCTGCCACAGACCGTCTTATTGTCGAATATCTACGGACGCGCGGACATTCAGCAGCTACGAAGGCCCTCCTTGATGCAATCGAAGCAGCATCTCCCAATGAAAGCGGAAAACAAGCAGACACTATAGCTGCAGAGGATTTTGTCAAACTTCTCTCCGTTTTTGCACAGAAACCATCAAGACCTGGAGAGAACATCCTGAAAGATTCCGCAAATGTATTGCAAGAACTTACGGCTATGGGCAATCCTGTCAATATCCAGAACTTGATTGCGAGTATTGGCACAGTCGGTGCCGAGGAACTTCTGTCGCTTGATCCTACAGACAAGCAGGAGGGCTTCCGTGAACTTGAAGCATGGGTTGATGGCTCTTTGGACATGTATCGAGTATGTGTTACATTGAATGTTGATAATTTAACGATTTGAGAGAATGCGATCTAGCCCGAATTTCGTCCAATTCTCTTCCCTATATTCTGTCATTTTTACCTTGACCTGATTCAACATGGTTTCAAAGATGCTGGTACGAACATACATTGACCCCTCGAGAAACGCGGCGCCTTGACCTCTGCTCGTAGCAACTCGGTTCTTCCAAAAGTTCTCTTCATCGCTGTCTCCCTCTCATAGCGCGACTCTGCACCACCTATCGACTTTATTATTGCCTGCCCACGTACAAAGCGACGATCTTGCTCAACGATTTCGTAACGAAAAGTATGCCATTCGAATGAGTCGTTCTGGGTTCGGACTTCTTGTTGGATGGCTAACGGAAGGTGTAGGTGGAGAGGCTTTAGGGAGCAGGCGATGGGTTCACAGGTGAAAAGGAAAGCGTGGACGAGCGGCCGTCATGCGCGTAGTTAATAATCACCTTCGCTTCGATGGTGAATTTTACTTTATTTATTCTCGTTGTTACATGGCATATTCACTCATAATACAGTCACCTCATCCAATCCTATCTCTGTATCTCCATACTCATGGGAGGAATCAACTGGTCTTCTCTCCTCACTCATTCCTCAGGCCAGTGGAAGCAAAACAAGTTTAACAAATCCGCAAGCCTTCAACGCAAGCAAAGGGGCGCTTAAGCTTGGTCCAGCACCCATTCCTGAAGATCTTCGCGCAGAGGCTGAGCGTGTTCTGCGAGAACAAGCCATGATGGATCGTGAATTGACATCTCAATTTGATCTTTCCATTTCGCGCCCGATAGTTCCTCAAGGCCTTACGGCCCCCAACGATGCAGATTTATTGCCTCATCCCCTCTTTCAAGACCATTGATATTGAACGTGAAGTAGGCGCTGTGCGGGATGCTCGGAAACGAATACGACTGGACCCATCTGCCCTGGCTAACATCGATCCAAATTCACCTCAAGCAAATGCATTGCGTGCTCGTGCCTTACCCAGCATATGCGCTTATACACTGCATGACGTTGCGGAAGGGTAAAGATTGGGGAATGTCATGTTTTTGTATTGGTGTTGACGCTTCTACTGTATCCCTAGATCGCCGTGTTGCACTTTCTCCCCAGACACATCTTTGATGGCTGCTGGTTTCGCGGAAAGCTACATTCGTCTTTGGAGCCTCAAAGGAGAAAAACTGAAAGGATTACGAAGTGATTTCTCGTCAAGCTCGGTCAAAGATGGTATGTTCACATCCCAAGTAACAGTTCTATGCATGATTAGGATTGATATTGACACTTGAAACAGCCTCTTCCTAAGCAAAATTCGGGAAAAAAGGGCAGCACCACGAGAAAGCTCATTGGTCACAGTGGACCTGTTTACTCCGTTGCTTTCGACCCTCTGAGTGGCTCAGCTGCTCCCCCAAAATATCTTCTATCCGCCTCTGCAGATGCTACAACTCGACTATGGTCCCTGGACACAATGACAAACGTTGTTGCTTTCAGAGGTCACGAAAATCCAATTTGGGATGTGAAATGGAGCCCAATGGGTATATATTTTGCAACAGCCAGTAGGGATAAAACGGCTCGACTCTGGTCTACGGAGCGCACATCATGTCTTCGCGTGTATGCCGGGCATCTGAGTGATGTTGATGTGAGGTGATTGGTTCCTTTTTTGGGTACCATATTCAATGATATCATATCCAGTGTGTTCAATTCCATCCCAATTCACTATACCTGGCGACAGGATCAAGCGATTGGACAGCGCGACTGTGGGATGTGCAACGCGGCTCATGTTTACGTGTTTTTATCGGGCACCAGGGAGCCGTGTCGTCCCTTGCTCTCAGCCCAGATGGCAAATATCTGGCTACTGCTGGTACGACATACACTTCTGCTCTTGGGTACCATCTCTTATTTGTGCCCCTGCCAATAGGAGAGGACCTTGCCATCAATCTGTGGGATATAGGCTCGGGAAAACGCATCAAGAAAATGACAGGCCACACCTCGTCAATCTATTCTCTTGCGTTCAGCGCCGAATCATCTTTGCTTGTGAGTGGAGGAGCTGATTGGACAGTACGATCGTGGGACGTGAAAGGCGCAGGGGACCTCGGATCAAATCGCAGAAGAATGGAACGACCAATGGCAGTCGTAGTTACGGGGAGGAGGAAAGTGCCGAGACGTAAGTTCATATTCATTGGTGTTGCCATGTATACTGAACTTGGATGGCAATAGTTCTGACCTATTGGCAACCTTTCCGACAAAACGGACGCCAATCACAAATATTCAATTTACTTCTCGGAATCTCTGCTTGGTTGGGGGCGTATATTTATCCCCAGATTCTCGATAGTGCCATATTGTATGCTTATGCCGACTCACGGGGTTTTTCCCCGTCGGTTGTAACTGTTCACATGAAAAAGGAATCAACCACTCATAATTTGTTAACTTGGCCGTCTTGCAAGTGATACGAATGGTACTGATTGACTAGGCTATTATGTCGAAGCCTATATGATACCAGTTTAGATTCTTTAGAAAGAGGACCGTGCAAAGAGATTGAGGACGTATTTCAGACTAGAGGGGAGTATAAAGTGTTTTTTATCTGTACATGCTACTATCACTAACCCCGTTTTTGGAAGGGGACCCAGTGTTTGTAAATTGACACTTTTCATTTATAACTTCACAACCCCAGCTCTGTTAAATCTGATTTTTGGCACTCTGATATAGACAGCTCATCTGCACACTATTCTTAATTTTTTTAAATTTTTATGTTTAATGCGAGGACCAAAATATTGTGATGAATGTGCTAAAAAGTGCAAAATTCAGCTCTGACATTGCAAAATGGCTTCCTTTTCTTCAGTTTTTTGCATTATGTATAATAAATCATTACATATTTGGCATATAATTTTCTGAAGCCAAAAGTGTGAGCAAGGATGGTGAAAGTACAGGTGTGACAAGACACTGAAATTTATTTTTATTTTTTGAAATCAAGTATATTTTACTATACTAAACACTGTGCAATAGCAGTCCTGCAAGGTAGGCTACACCTAAAAACCTTCTCATTGATCCAAAGGATAGAAAGGAGCACATCCAATGTTTTTCTTAGCTTTGAATGTGACGAGTTCAGGCGCAGGAAGATATAGCAATTATTGAAAGTCTCGCGTCGGTCAACCACCAGACGCGAGACCCCAAATATGATTGGATTTTTTCACTTTTTCACACAAACTGAGGTAACGGCTATGAAGACCTAAAAAGAAAAAAAGGAAGATGAAGCCGCGATAACCACAAGCTTGAGGGGTGATGTTGAGGAGCAGTGTGTGTGAAGAAAAGTATCTTGTGTCCATGATATGACGGTCCTTGTGATACATCAAACGAAATTTCATTCGTGAGCTGCGCGACCAAATAGCAAAGCTTGCATTAGCACCGGGTTCTTCCTGATGTATATCTTGAAAGCCTCTGATGCCCAACGCCCAATAGCTTGAATTAGGTGAGGGGGACACCGCTTTCAGCCAGCGAAGTTGCCCCACCAGACCTCATGGACTGGCCTGCAATGCCTGAGTCAAAGAATTGACGAAGACGAGAGATGAAAAAAAAGAAACGCTGAAGGGATGGAACCGTCGGCACGAAGCCAAAGTGCGGAGGAAAAAGGGTGAAGACTATCGCGAGAACGTAGATAAGATTTGAAATAATTGTGAGGATCGATGGTTTTGCTGTGTTTTTGAATGATTATCACGTTTTCCTTCAAAAAACCTATCGGCTTTGTGACCAGGTAAGAAAAAAACGATAATCGCTGGATGATATTATCACCGAACTTCGTTTACTGATCTTCTTTGGGTTGAAAAGTGCAGGGTCATCTGGAACAGCAAGCTCGCCCAGCCGCATTAACGCAAAAAAATCCCGTGAGGAGCATTGATAGGAAGAGTTGGTCATCATGAGAAGGGGAATGTGAGTATGCATCGACCACGATGTTCAGGTCATCCATGGTTAATGCTCGCTTTCTGTTTGTTGGCACTCCTCACAAACACTTGCACCCATCTAAGGTGCGCTTCACTAACATGGATTTGCGGGCTGTGCGGACATCCGGGAAATATGGTTCGAGTTGTTGACAAATTCCAGAAAGGTATGTGTCGACAGAATCAGGTTTGATTTGGTGAGATTGATATACGGTGAAGAAACTTAACGTTTCAGGGGTTGGGTTAACGGGGAGGTTGTGCATTCGCACAAAGTTTAGATAAGAATTTAAAGCTGAGCCATAAGTTTTCCAAGTTGAAGTATCAATTGATTGGCCTAAAGCTTGAGCACGCTCATGGAGCAGTCGTTCGTAGGACCAGGCCTCGCGCTTGGGTTGCCTGGACCGAACACCAGAGACAATCATAATCCCCCTGCCCCCCAGCCGGTTTCAGCATTTCGGGGGGTGTAAAGTCATGAATTAGTAGTGACAGGACTTCGTCTATTGCCACATGAAAAAGGCCACGTGATAGGGCATCAGCCACAATATTCTTCTTTCCAGGGATATGGACGACTCGAAGGTCCACTTGTGTAGGGGAGATATTTCTATCGGCATTTCTGAGGATATGATTGATGGCCATCTTCAAAATTTCATTGAACTCTGGCAACGCTGCCATTGAATTGAATATCTGCACGGTGTTGAAACTGTCGGTGTACAGAACCACTCTGATTGCTCCTGGAACAATAATATCTGACTTCAAAAGCGCGCATAATACACACAGCGCTTCGTAGTAGAATATGATTTTTCCTAAAAGGTTTTCCAGGATCTGGCATGCATACCCTGTGTCGTATTCTGGGAACCAGAAGCCCATGCCTGTCAAAGACGCATCGCAAATTGCATGAATGTCAGCATCTTCCAGCTCCCAGTCCGATGGAGTCAATCACGCGAATTCCAGATAAGACCTCCATGTGATCAATTGCCCAGGTTAGGTCGGCTCTGATGAGATTGTTGACATAGAGCTTTGTGTAAGGTTTGTCGGGATTAGCGTGCAGCATTTTTGCATAAATATTGCATAAAGCAGGACGAAGCAGTGGGAAGACATTTAAGGCCCCAGTTAAACCAACCCGCTAACTGTTGGAACTCGCGCAGATTGAATTTTACTGCACATTTTAGATCTTTGGGATTTTGAGCCACCAATTTCAAATAGTCGCACAGTTCACGTTTTGACTGGGGAGGTAGTGTTATTGTCATTAGGTTTGCGTCTACCTCAAAACCGATGATATCAATTACTGTCCCAGATATTTGCTTCTTCTCCTTGTGAGGTAGGCCTATTTCGTCCCAAAGTTGGAGTAATTTCACTTGGTTTCGCGGCATGTACTTGTTATAGGGGCATAGAACAGCATTTTTGACGCTCTCTCAGGGCCAAAAGAGTCGTCACAATAAGTTGCAATCCACTCAATGTTCCGCTCGTATTTTGCTCCCCAAGTAACACAGCCGTTTACTGCAATGAAGTCCGATCCAGACCCTTTACCGCCAAAACATGTTTGCCTATCCACATGACGCATTCCATCAATCGTATTAATCTGCTTCACCTGCCACACTTTGTGAACCGGAAGGTTTCGATACGCCTCCGAAATGTCCGATTTCCACAGCACAATATCTTCATTAGGATACTTTCTCTTGATGTCGCGCAACATCTCCCCCAGATGTGTCATGTTGTCAAGGGGTATCCGGCAATGTACTTTCGAGGAATCATGGAATTGAGGGAAAATGGGCCTGCGCTGTGATCGGTGACTAGACGGAATTCAGATGTCCCTGCTTTAGGGATCTGGTACGTTGGACTGCTATACATTCCTGGTAATAGATCCGGACCAAAGGCTTTGGAAAAGCGGCCCATCCTAATCTCAACATCTCTCTGGTTACGCAGGAATTTCGCGTTTTCGCGTCATCATTGGGAGAGGGTAGTGAACCATCCCATATATCTGGATATTTGCCAATGTGGGTATCGGCCCAAGGCCAGAAACCATTCCGCAAACTTTCCACTACCGACACAACAAATGGACGATTTGGATGGCGCTCGAGCAGACGTTCAAATTGATCCACATTAATAGGTGTGCGGACCTCGAAAAGATCTGGATTTTCCCTAATAGTTTTGTTTACTATAGGATTGTTGATCTCGGTTGGGGAGGCTGAGGGAGAGGCAATGCTGACAGTGTCCACTCGGCAGTCGATCTTGAAACTCATCCATCGTCAGCGGGAAGACATTATGACGAAGGTATTTGGGTCTCTTTCCAACGATTTCAGACTCCCTCAACGATTTTGCAGTCCAATTTTCCATGTCCACGTTGTTTGCATGACTTGCAGATGTGCTTGAATGTGCATTTCTCCCCGAGCTTGCACCCCCAATTGCATTGAAGCGGTGACAGATTTCGGATCGCCCACTTGAACGTCCTGAGCGTCCTGCAACATTTCGGGACCCCCACTCTGTCCTTCTGATCCCACTCCATCCGGGCGCCACGATGGCTTCATAGTAATCATGGAATTGGTCTCGGTCGGTAAGTAGCAGGTTTTGTCCGCTCCCGACTTTATGTCTGACAGCATCGTCATACTTGAACAGCCTTGGATGAATGGAGACGGATTTAATTAAGAACAGTCGCTCCATGTACTCTCCATACGATCTGAGTTTGTCATATCGATGTGGGAATAGGAACGACGTTGCTTTGACGGTGAGATTCCATGCTGCTGTCCACTGCCCACTTGACTCAATTCGCTTTGCCGGTTTAGGCCTTCCAAAGTGGATTTCAGTAGGCCCAATATCGACCGACGTTTTCTTCAGGGTAGTTAAGGAAGTGGAGAGCACTGAAGACCGTGTCGAGGTCGACAGCGTCTCCTTTGATGAGTGCGTCCCATTCTGAACTTCGGAAATTTGGCGGGAGCACTGATTGCTCCTCTAATCCATCGTTTGACTGTAGCCGAGTCTTTTTGCAAGAGATCAAGGATGTTTTGAGTTGTGTTGCAGCTGTGCTTGGTTCGTCGCGATTGTGTTTTCGCTTCAGATGTGAACCATGGCATATCCGACTCGTATATTCGCTGTTTCTTGTTGGATTGCCCTTGATAACCATCCCTTCCTTCATACCCATCATCTGTCTTGTCTTCATCTGACCCGCCAGAACCGTCGCTGTCATCTGATCCATTATCGTTGGACTTTGATATTCGGGTAAGGAACTCGTCGACTGATTCATCTTGCTCAGGCCTTCCTCCTGGAAATAGTCCCCTCAGGCTGTGTAGATCCTCGACGTTGCTTACTAGCTGCATGCGCTGTAACAAGCATGGCGTTCGACTCTCTTTCCCCTCGCCCAATTGCTCTATCAGATTCGGTCTGGAACCCGTTGAGGACTGCTGTGTACTCTCCGAGTGCTCGCAACTTGGGTTCGTCCTCTTCCTCTGACCTGATTCCGAGAGCTGTGACGATCCTAAATATGGCTCTTTGCTTTGACAGAGTCCCACATCGGAAATCCTCGATAGCAGACTCGATTGCGAGGACAGTCGATTCAGCAAACTCAGACTCTTTGTGCGTTTCAGGGGTAGCTCGGTGTCGGGTTCCTCTGACATCATCAATGGATCTAGTCCCCTCTCTCTCGATTTCCTTCGAAACTTGTTGAACTTGAGCTTCATGTTCTTCCATAAACTTGTAAACGGAGAAAATGTAGTGATTTGAATTTATTCAGATGTTATTTTGAAAGAATACTGACAGCGCTCTAGGAGAGCAACGAGGTATGTAAGAGAGGGTCAGTTAAACTATCCAGCAATGTAACATACCTAGGAGAGCAACGAGGTATGTAAGAGAGGGTAAAGACCACTCAACGACTCAAGGCTTTCCTAAGTTGTCTATGTCTCAGGTAACAATGAAAAGGCCATTTGGCCGAAATTGAACCAAACCGTGATTAACAGGCTTGGATGTAAAGGCCAGTGGGCCAAAGTCAACGGTGTATCACCAGTCAACACAGAAAGGCCAGTGGGCCGCTATGAACAGTAATAACCAATTCATAGAAACAATGACACATAAATTGGGTGTTTTTGCCATTGAGTGAAGGTTTGTAGTCCGAGCGCTTTGTCAGAAGTCGGGCGTCGAATCACATTGGACTGGCGTAATCTACCATTAAACTCGATTAAAAGAACGAGTCTTTACTTACGTAAAGAACTCGTAACAAGCAGCACGAGCAGCACGACCAATCTGTATTCCACTGCCTTATCGCCTCTTATCTCCTTTGTTTGGTTGTGGGAATATGGTCCCGTGACCCCCCCCAAAAATCTGCATTTTCACAGAATTATGCAAACGGCAGTATAGACTCGAAATTATGCAGACATCGACTTCTCCGGATCTCATGACGAGTGCACTCAGCCTGGTAGGCTTGTTTCTCATGCTCATCGATTCATGAAATTAATCCTCGTGTCTGTCAAGGCCCCTCTAATCTTGCAGGCTTGACAACGTGGCTACAGCAGAATAAACTCAAGTACGTATAGACAATCACTTATGACACATCATAATGACCTCTGTTTCTATTATCAGAGCCGTAGTGAGCGAGTTTGGAGGAGGAAACAACCAAAACTGCTTCCAGGTATTGCATCTATCAATGAAATTCCTTATTTAAAGATACCAAGCACTGACGTATATACAACCTCTACAGTTCATCGACGATATGTTGAGCTACCTCTCCGCAAACGACGTCTACATCGGATGGTCTATTTGGGCTGCTGGACCAAGTACGTCGCATGTGTTAGACTTGCAATATGCCTTGATTCTTGACTAAATACACACGTTTAGTTTGGGGAGACAACTCACCCTGCTGCGGACCAGACACCGGTACCTTGGAGCCTGGAAATGTGAATGACATGGGTCAGCCTAAGTGTGTTTAACCCCGTTCATGTTTTAGTGCCTTGTATTTTCTCATCTTGTTTTGCAGCGCATTCCAAACGGTGTGGAAGCAGGCCATCCGCCCCAACATCCCCAAAAGTCGGTCATTATTCCTTTATTTCATAGGTCAATTCTGATACGTTTGATTCAGATCTTAAGCGCAATGGAGTCTCGAGCTTAAATTAATGGGCTATCTTAAGGTACATGGTGATAATGTAACGGTGACTTCTCGTTCAAAAGTCTGATAGCTACTGAAGTTACGTATCAAAGCGTTTTATGCACAATAATCTGCCCGAAGGAAGTTCATGGCCTACTACTGCGCCGAAGCAGGGGGGAGGGGGATTCAAGATGCTCTTTTCCCTTGTTTTCTTGTCAGATCAAGTCCTCCTCGGTCTCCTCTGTGAGGTCACACGGCCGTTCCTGATCCAGTCCACCTCTCAACCCCGAGGCAACATCATTATCCGTCAACGCAACAAGCCTAAAAGCGGGTAAAACACCCTCTTGCCGCTCTTATTCACTCTCGCTTTGAAGTTGCCCGCACAGGAGCTGTGCACCCACTTCGCATTGACACCCGCCGCAGCGACGTTCGCGATCGGGGGCTCGACGCTGAGGCCCAAGGCGACTGTGGCTCCGCTCTGGGTAGAGAGGAAGCGTACGTAAGAGGCGCACCGGTGCACTTCGGAGACGACGACGAGGCCTTTCATGGTGGACTCTGCGAGCAGGCGCCGGAGCTTGCCTGGGGAGTCGATGGTGGATATCGTGTCGTTGTCCATGGCGAGGACTGCGCCGTGACTGGACATGAATTTAAATGCTGCTTTTACTTCGCATTGGATCAGTGCTGGTGTTTGTCTGTGTGGAGAAAGTAACAGAATGCACTCTTTCAGTGACACATTCTTTGCGAGTATAACTTGAGAAAGAAAGCTTGCCCAGCAACACTAGCTTCCAACGAGATATCTCGCGCATTTTTGGATGTGATCCAGGTGATCCCCTCAGTAGAGCTCGCCCCGTGCTCAACCGCCTCCGGAATATCGTATTTCTGCGCTAACCCTTCTTTGTATATATTTCCCTCTTTCAGAAATATGCCGCGATTCTTCTTCCAGAACGCGAGCCCGCGGGTGCCTTGTGTTATGCGGCCGTAGTCGCCCACTGTGACAGCGACTTCTGGATCCCAATTTGGGTATTTCCTGCTGGAGCAGAAGATGAGGTCTACGAATAGACGCTCGTGGTTTGGAGGTGACATCGGCGTCTCGAAATTTAGGACTGGATTTGAAGTGCGGGATGGTATATGTGGCAGAACATATACTGTAGGAGGTTCTTTTGACCAATGACCATTGCTCAGCGTAGTTGTACACTTCTGACTTCAAATCACGGATTAATCGGTATCCTCACTGCACAGCTGTACAGTTGACGCACCTCGAGGAGCTCGTGAATCTAGATAATGAAGAGGATATGCAGCCTCGATGTTATCGCGATGCAGAAGGACTAGTAGGCCTAGGTCACAAAGCGGCCTTCAGTGACAAAATATCGACTCAAACACAGTGCACATGTAAGCCTGGCGCCCAGACTTACTACAGCCCTTTTCTATATTATCTTACCTTCTACATCGACGTACATGCGACTGCGATCCCCAACCCTTTCCTTTGACGGCGACTTTTCTTTCTACGCATCGTACACATCTGTAACCCAGTCAGTCGTCCAATTGATATATCGTGGTCTTGTCATTTTCCGTGTGACTCCGCGACGCCGGGCTTTCAGCACATCGTACAATCGGTGATTGCGGGTCCTTACTCTTCGGCGATCTCCGACAAGTTGAGTCTTAGGCGACGGGTCAGACGTGTGTTAAGCATTGTTTAACCAACGTTAGATCGCGGGTAATCTTCGCATACGCTAACCATGGCACACGTTTCAAAGAGTAGGAAAGACTATGTCAAGCTTTAATCATGATTGCTCTTGGATGTTCCGAAGAGCGTGACGGATCGCGGTAGTTGGTAATTTGTATAGCCAGAGGCAGTTCACATATGGACGCCACAGATGGATAAGACGGGCTCATTTGGCCAGAATCTCCTGTTAGTCATGAGTCGTAAGGAATAGTGGTTGAGAATTGAACAGATCCACAAAAGCCCTGGATATCGTTATACTCAGAAAGTTGATTGCGTAAGTAATCCCGAGAGTAGGAAGTGTCAGTGAGATATCCAGCGACGTAGTACATTGCCCGTTGACAGTGAGGAAGAGAACAGGAGGTGAGTCTGTCGCGTACCCGGTCGCCGAGTCATTCAAATTGTGACTCTTTGTGACTCCATCAGGCAGTGCCGAATGAACTGCTTAGTCATCCAGCATCATCCGGCTATATTTTTGCTTTCTCATTCCATCCCATCTTCCAACATTCTTCCAATTCTAACATTCAATTTGCATCCAGCACCTGTATTCAGTACTCAAATCTTACCGACACTTTATGTCCACGGAAGTCCCCCAAGTTCCAGCGACAGCAAATATACCTATAAACGACCTTCCTTCGTCTGGGGATCCGAACTCCAACTCAAATCAGCAAAAACGGAGACCACCACGACATAATAGACCACCTAACGTTGAAGGCGGCGCTCCAACCCAGTCGCGACCTCCTAGACGACCACGGCAGCCAGAGGATGCAAAACCTTTTAATGAAGCTAGTACATCGTCCTCTGTTGTAGACTCTGGAAATGAACGAAAATCGAATTCTCAATCTCGTACCAGAAGGAAGAAGCCCGCACAGGCATCAAATACACCCGATGCTGCTGGAAATGGCGCTGCTACAGCACCATCACCGCGAAATCGTCGAGGAGCCAACTTCGGAGCAGGGCTTACAACATCGGACTCAAAATCGAACCAGCCTGTTCGTGATAAAGAGCCGGGAAACTCGAGGGGCAGACATCTTCCTCAAGGAGATGATTTAACGTCGAGCCTCATTCGTAATCTGAGCACACCTCCGTATCCTGATTGCCCCGTCTGTTTCTCCTCTATACGTCCCGATCAAGCCATCTGGTCGTGCTCGCCTTCAATCCCGATCGTCACCTCGAGCGAAAACCAAGTGCAGCAATACTGCTGGACGTCTTTCCATGTCAGGTGCATTCGCTCGTGGGCAGACAAAAGTGTCAAGGAGGTAGCGGAGGCCGGAGAGCTCGCGGAGAGCCCAACAGGGGTGGCCATTGGAGATGCCCGGGATGTCAGGCCAAACGAGAGGCGGTTCCCTCTGGATACTGGTACGTCGTTGCGTTCCCTGTTTGAATATTTACTCATAAAGAAACAGGTGTTTCTGCAACTCGACCTCTGAACCACAGCGTCTTCGTCTTTCGACCCCTCACTCGTGCGGGAATTCGTGTTCTCGCCCACGCGAGAGTGGTTGTGGGCATCTGTGCCCCTTGCAATGCCATCCTGGTCCATGTCCACCGTGTCAAGTTACCACCCGACTCGAATGCTACTGTCCAAAGAAAAACATCCTCACTTTCCGCTGCGGGATTGACGTCAGGGGTAAAGGTTTACGCGATTTATCCTGCCACAATGTCTGCGGAAGGACTCTGAACTGTGGAAAGCACGCCTGTGAGCAGATTTGTCACGAAGGAGACTGCGGGAAGTGTGATCGGACGGAGGTGGCGACATGTTGGCGTGGGAAAGAGCAAAAACTGTTAATTGTGGTGAAGGAAAGGAAGTAGAATGCTTTGTTGAGGGAGATACACCATGGATTGGAAAATTCGGCTGTGATCACATCTGTGAAAGGTACGAACATAACATCTCTGTTTCTAAGTAATTCCTTATCTTATCTTGAAACAGGCTCTTCGACTGCGGCAAACACAAATGCCAAAAACCCTGTCATCCCCCATCGTCGAAGTCTCGTAAATCCTGGTACGTCTCTTTATCTACACATCCTTCTGTTGATTTTCTTGTATCTAAATACTTATTTGATATCAGCTTGACTAACCATCATCCTTGTACACGACCCTGTCATGCACCCGCAACGTGCCCGGAGACCGATCCTGCCAGTCCATCATCACCCTCACCTGCGCGTGTGGGCGCATCCGGCAGGCCGTGCACTGCGGGCGCACCGCATCTTCTTCGCCCAACGGCAACGGCTCCCAGGCGGGCGCGGGCGGCGGCCCCAAGTGCACCAGCGAATGCCAGATCGCGAAGCGCAACGCGCGGCTGGCGGACGCCCTAGGCATCAGTGCGGACGGGAGGGATAGGGCGGGCGCGGGGACAGCGAGTTATGCGGATGACCTCGTCACGTTCGCGAGAGTGAATATGAAGTTCTTGCCTGTTGTTGAGAAGGCCTTTGCAGAGTGCGTTTTTGGTTTTATGTGTTCTCCCGTTTTTGTCTGGGGGCTGACGAGCTTTTTCTTTTCTTTTTTCTTTTCTTTTGGTCAGTTTCGTGACGTCGGAGAAGAAGACGCAGGTCTTACCGCATATGCCACCCGAGAGACGAAAGTTTGTGCATGACGTATGTATTCATTTCTTTTTGTATCATCGGATTGTCGCCTGATCACACCTTCATCTCAATCAGCTCGCCTCTGTTTACAGGATGGACACCCAGATGGTCGACCAAGAACCACACCGAAGGTTTGTCAGATCTTACTATCATTATCTGTTCTCCCCTCTAACAACTGCATTGGCTATAACAGCGTTCAACTCCTCCGACGCGTCGACACGCGCCTGCCTTCGCCTCTCCTCTCCCAATTCCTCTCATCGCTTGTTCCTCCTCCCAGCCTCGGGAAACTAGCAGACTTCCGGAGTCTCAAGAGCGCACAACCCTCCTCAACCTCCACACCCGCTGCTGCATCCTGGCGGTCTAGCGCGACGACACCCAAGCCTGCTACGCCCCCAACTACGCGCAGAACAGCAGCAGCAGCAGCGCGAACACTCATCGGGGGTGGACGGCAGTCGTTTCGAAGCCAGGAGCTGCTTTGGTTGCTGCACCCCGCCCGACGACGTCGCTTGCTGGGATCACGTCTGGTTCTCTTTTGGCTCGTCAGAGTGTGTCCCACGGTGAGAGCGGCGCGAATACGGGTGTGGTAGGTTCCGCGGGCCAGCGTACGGTGTCCCCAGCCGTTGCTGTTCCTTCTGCGGTCTCCAACGACCCTGTACCTGATGATTGGGAAGACGATGTTTAAGATTTTTTTCTGAAAAGGACCTGCATACATACTTACCTAGAGCACATACATAGTTACTTGCATCACTGAATTTTGTACATACACGCCCCTATCATTTTAGATTTTGCATCTTCGTTGAGCAGGATATTGGCTCAATGACACCGACATTATGAGGATGTTTTATCAAATGTTTATATTATTTTCAGGTATTCCGAAATTGCGAGAGAAGGCTAGAACTACACTTGAATGTTACAGACAGAGATAAAGATAGCAAGATGGTGTGGTGCAGCGGAGGAGCCTGATGGCCTACGCGCGAAAGATCCAAATGAAAGCAAAGAAGTCTACACAGCAGAGGGAAAGTAAGTCGAAAACAGCTAAAGCTACAACCAGAATTTTAAAGGACGCGCATCGGTGCTGGTCTAGATAGAATGCGAAATCGAGAGTAAAGGATTTGGAGGAGGGTGATGAGAAGGTTTCCATGAGGCGGGCGAAAATGGTTGGGGTATCCGAATCGAAAGGGGTGAATGGGCGGATGGGAGTGTTCGATGGATAATTAAACCAGAGATGGGGAGATGGTGTTGAATGCGATGTGAATGTGAATGTGATGGTCGAAGGGGAAGTAATTATGTTTTTTGTTTGAGCACGACCAGCTCCGTTCTGCTTGGGTCCTCAATTAAGGCACCCATCCTTCTGCACACTCCGCTCCATAATGATAAATAGATGAGAGGGGAGGTGACGAGATGATAAGCGCCCTTAGAGGCAAGAGTATTTTGAGCAGAGGGGCTCGGGCTCGGCTTCGGGTTCACGAGCGATTTCAACCTCAGCTTCTCGAGGCTATGGGCAAATTTTAATCAGCACATAACAACTTGGGCACGTTGCTTTTAGAGTACTCACGAGGGCAAATCTGCGAGCCTCAACTGCTACTGGTACGGGGACTGGCGATGCAGACACGAAGACGGTCACTAAGAGAAAATGTAAGGCAATGCCTATCAAGTTAAAAAAAGAAAAAAAGGCTTACTGCAGGCAACAAGAACGGTGGTGAGGAGAGTGAATTGCATCTTGGTTAGAGGATAGAGAATTGGAGAAAGCTGCTAGATTGCAATTGCTTGTCGAGGGAAGTACTAGATAGTGACTCTGCGGGGATCCTCCATTTCCAATGCGCCATCTTTATAGACCCAATACCCCATAAGCAAGAGGGACATAGGATAAGGGGA
Organism: Psilocybe azurescens; assembly: GCA_023853785.1. Taxonomy (NCBI): domain Eukaryota; kingdom Fungi; phylum Basidiomycota; class Agaricomycetes; order Agaricales; family Agrocybaceae; genus Psilocybe; species Psilocybe azurescens. The sequence continues at coordinate 15,696 of JAJIRX010000073.1, read as the reverse complement.
ATGCCCGAATTAGGTCGCGGGAGCCACCAGAAATGACACTCAAGGGGAAGAGTAAATCAGGTATATCTACGACTCTGACATTGGAACGGACTCTAGCCGAGGCCACGACCTAATTAAATAAGTACTAGAAGACGATTTAAGGGCCATTAACCCGATGGAAAACTCACCGAACGTCATGATTCGTTCGACGAGAAACGGGGTGTACCATAAACACTTGTCCAAATCAGGATCATTCCTTGTTCCCGATTTGGAAATGCGTTTGTCCACTCGGTTTTGTAAACTTGTGAACTTCTGTTGGTTGTCGGGTTAACCATTGACAGTAAACTCATGCTTACTTGATGATAACATGTTAGGCTTACATCCACTATCTTTCTTCGCCGTGTATTGACTTGTTAACTTCGATTAGATATGGTTCCAAGGAAAAAATCCGATCGGGGACGCAATGCGGTATCTGGCGAAGACCATCCGTAGAGTTAGTACACCCTTATTTTTCAACCTGTTGCATAAAGGGTATGAATGTTTACGTATCGTAAAATACGGCTTTGCTGGGCATCGAGCTCGTGGTCAACCTTCTTTTCTCGACTCAATGCATGCTGAATACTGGTATTTTCTTTCGGAATTGACCGTAATTTCATCAAAAAATCTATATTTGGCTCGAAGAAGTCCTTTCTAAGACGGCACGTGATAACGACCTAGGTCTAAATCGTGTCTGTGGCGACCAGTGGGACAGGCGCTCCTAATCGAGCGCATCGTTTATGAAGACCACTTTAGCCATATGGGGTGGTAATTTATGGGGCATACCAGGAGAGGAGATGGATCCATGAGAGAAGATAACATATCTATAAGCATAGAACCATCATCAACTTGGAGCACAGTCGGAAAGAATAAATTAGTATGAGAAAGATGTAGACAAAGCAACACCTCACATTGAATTTTTATTGCATTTAACCGAGTTACAGGAGCTCGATTTCCTCATGTCCTCCTGTCATATCCCAAGTATCGTTAGCGAGTGTCAATCCAGTTGGGGACTGACGTTTACGAAGCGCCTACAGTTTCTAAGCTCGAACCTTCCGAGATCAAGCATCAGTTTATATTGGTCTTTGACAAGGTATCGACAAAAATGGGCACTTTTCTCCCTTGAATTCTAATGTATTGGTGACACTACACCGCAGCATTGTGGTATGTACTTTAGGGAATTACAGGCACGGCTCTCAGTTAACCTTTAAATACATTTGACCGAATCAAGAGGACGTATGTTCTGATCTATAGTTGGAAGGCTACGGTCCCATCAGCGTTGAGAGTCACTGAGAAGGACGAAAGTGCCTAGGTCCGTCATGGCCCAGTATCACAGCCGTATGTTTTATCCCTCCCAAGATGCTCCTATGTGTATGCGAAGCCTACTTCGCTGACAAGTCATCGACAACTCGACGTCAAGATGAGCAGAGACAAGTCTGAGGCTAAAAGGGACCACCACAAAAGAGGCTCAAAAGATCGACCATCTTCCGACATGCGATCAGTGCTCTGATATTGGGGTGTGTCATGTCGTTGAAACCCGGCGTCTCGGTATGACATTCCAGAATGCACTTGGCAGTAGATCAGACTTTATAGGCTCATCACGCATCAACTTTGGCTCAGAAAACGCTCCTCATAAGATTACCATTATAATTTAACTTACAGACGTGGAATTACGAAGCTCCAAGACTAAAGTTGACAGAGGTAAATAGCTGGTCTGAAATCTTAGTCTTCACCTTCCCCAGTCCAGCCATTACGCATGCTTCAAGAAAAAATCTAGAATGGCTGTCTGGCCATTGCCTAGCATCGTTTTAATGGGGATTTTCCTCGTCACTAAGTAACTCTTCTGAGGTGAGATTGGGAAAAATGTAAGCAAAGATCCACTCCTGAAGCGTTAATTACCGTTGATTAGCCGGAATATCTGGAATTAGCATCTTCTTTTGAGTCAGCTCATCCTCGAGGGATTGATCCCCGATGTACTATCCTGCCCTCTTTCTTGCTTGTCTACGGGAAGACGGGCCGCAGTGGGCGCTTCGGCTAAAGGCCATGCAAGATCCCTACTGGCATTCACGCGGATGTAGATACGGCCATCGGTAAGTGCTGCATTTTCTGCACGTTCGGTCTTGATTTAAGTTTTTCTGTTAGTCGAGGTGCAACTAAGAAAGGCGGCACATCTCTGCTCACCTGATCAGCTATTGCTATACCAGGAGCGTCTTGGGCGCCAATAGCAGCGGCGACAGCGACAGCAATAGCTTTAACGCAAAAGACATTTTGGAGAACATGGTTTATGACAAGTTGAAACTTGAGCTTGAAGTACTGAGGGTAGTAGAAGCGACTGAAACACCTAAGGAACACTGGTAGAAAATACATTCTTTTACTCACCCCCATCAAAAGTGGCCGCCATGTCATCAGTCTTTCCCGCGCCAAATGGCAGGGTGAGATGCTGGTCACTTTTGAGGGGGAGTATACCTTGTCTTGCAAGACAATAAGTCCGTTCTGCTCACGCATATACCGATCGAAGAGTTCTATAGCATACCACGAGTACGGATTGTCGTATCCTGCGATGTCGTACACTTCTAGACTTGCCAAATGATAGTGCTTGTCTCGTCTTCAAAGGTCTTTTGAAATGCAATAGTGCTTTTGACTGCGGACCTTATTTATAGGGTCTTTAAACAGATGCGAATAAAGTCCTCCATGTTCCCTCTGATGGTCACTTTGTACATCGAAGAGGTTCGGGGATTACAGTCTAAGCACGTGAACCACTGGCAGTACCAAGTGTCCGAAAGAGGTGAAAAGAGGCATTTCGACGAAAATTATATTTACACATTAAGCCTTTGCTTCTCGATTCAACTCGACACTAGCCCAAGAGCCCATAGCCTAGGTTAATATATAAGATATCTTATGTTGTATGGGTGGAAATTGAGACGTTAGCGACCTTCGATTAGTAGTATGACTCAACACTGAAGTAAATTAGATAAAAACAGTGCTCCAAAACCTGGTTCTTTCAAATCCAAAGTACTCATGGGAATGCAGAAGGGTCTACTGTCCATACACTCTGCCCAAGAGTAGTCGGATGACCACGTAACAAGTATAGGGGTATTGGACGAGACAAGACCAACAAAAACATTCCTATGGTCAGAAGGTCATTGTAATGAGCTTCTCGTTGACCACACGCGTGGGTTCAATGTCTTCTTGGAGTAAAAATATGGTCAATGAAATAAATGATCCGTGGACACGAATTAATAAATGCTTATTAGATGGCATCTTAGGCAGTTACTCCTTCGACTCTGTCATGTTTTGTTGTCCTATTCAATGTAGGCGCCGGGAGGTTTGTTCTCACCCCCAACCATGTTATCGAGTGTGAGATGTGCGAATACTTAAGCTCGGAGTTCGGGACACAGGAGATCTCAAGATGTTGTATTTCTTGTCGATAGAAGCGGACAACAGGTCACTAATATGAGTTGTTTCTGTGAGCTGGCCACGTCCGTGGTTGTCCACGGAATCTTACTGCGCGATCAAAACTGTACATCGTTTGAGCCAAAACCATGCTGCCGTCGGTGGAGCATGGGTGCGATAGATCATGGGTGGTAATTGGTAGCGGTGCTGTGCCTCGCGGTCCGGTGTATGGTGTCTTTTTCTGGGGACATCATATCAATATACCAGCCAAATTTGAACCACTGATTCTAAAAAAATTTCTCCCTATATATAAATACCTAATAAAATGAAAATTGTCAGGCCTACGTTTCCTGTTGATTGATATCCAGCAGTCTCCGTCATGAGAAGGGCTCTTAGACTTACCTCCTTGGTTATACTGGCGTCTTTTCTTGGTGTTAGCTATGCAGCTGTGTTCCAACATATCAGCGAGTTGACATCAACGTCATATGATTTCATAGTCATTGGAGGTTAGTAACTACGTTCCCCTACGTCTTGTGGACTATTAATTTGTGCTCAATTCCTACATAGGAGGAACAGCAGGAGCCGTGGTTGCTAACAGGTTGTCTGAAATCTCCAAAAATCCAGGTCCTTGTCATTGAAGCTGGACCAACGTATGTGCTGATTATTAGTTCATTAATTGGAGAGATAATTGATACATGTACTGTAAAAGAAATGAGGGCGTCCTCAATGCTATGGTACCCGCTTTCGATTTCAACCTTCAGAAAACGATCTACGACTGGAACTACACTACTTCCCCGGGATAGGCATGAATAATCGCACTATAGATTACCCCAGGGGTCATATACTGGGAGGGTGTAGCTCGCACAGTATGACAAGCATTTTTCATTCCCTATTGCGTTTGATCAACGATAGTAAATTTCAGACGGCATGTTCTATACTCGAGGCTCAATGGACGATTATGACAGATGGGCTGAGACCACTGGCGATGTCGGGTGGTCATGGAAAAACTTGCTTCCGTATATTCTCAAGGTACTTCAGCAAAAAGTCACCAAATAAGCGAAAATAACCTACATACTAGAATGAGAAATGGAGTCCCCGGCTGACTTGCACGATACTCGAGGACAGTTTGATCCTTCCGTTCATGGATTCGACGGAATGATGTTCACCAGTCTACCTGGGAATCCTCAAAGTATCGACGACATGATACTCAAAGTACCAAGCCAGCTTCCTGACCAGTTTCCTTTCTTGCTGGATATAAACGCAGGGAGACCACTAGGGTTGGGTGAGAAATATTCTGATAATGATTCCGATGATGCTTTTGTATCTCAGACTGACGACGATACCTAATTTATAGGCTGGTTTCAAGCGAGTATCGGCGACGGAGCGAGGAGTAGCTCTGCAACTGCCTATTTATCGCCAAACTTCACGAGCCGTACCAATCTGCATGTGCTATTGAATACTAAGGTCGTACGTATTCACAGTGCACTGCAAGGGTCTATTCCAACTTTCACCTCCATTGAACTTGACGGTGAGAGCCTGTTCGTGTCTACATGGAGAATTTAATGGTCTAATCGTAACAACTCACTCAGGCACTGCAATAAGACTCACCGCAAAGAAAGAAATTATACTGTCTGCTGGGCCAATCAACACCCCTCAGATACTGATGCACTCTGGCGTCGGCGACCGCGATTCTTTGCGTCAACTCGGAATTCAGAGCGTTCTTCATCTGCCAAGTGTAGGGAAGAACTTTTCCGATCAGCCACTCGTAGAGGTGTCTTATTCAGTTAACTCGAACGACCCTCTTGGCAAGTACGTTTACCTTACTACTCTACTCCATGGAGCTTGCGCCGATCAGACAAAGTGATAACAACCTTGGTTTTTCAGTTTCAGCACGAATGCCACCTTGCAGGCGCAGGCCTTAGCTCAGTGGGAGTTCAACAGAACTGGTCCACTGGTCAATCCCGCTTCCAACTTTATTGCCTGGTCACGTCTTCCAGCAAACTCTTCTCCGATCAAGAAAAGTGGCGATCCGTCAGCAGGGCCAAATACACCTCATTTAGAATTTGTCCCCTTCGTACGTTATCCCCCTATCTTTCAAATGTATCATTTTGACACGTATTTAGAGCCCAACGTCTCAAAAATTAGAGCCGGGCCATAGCGGTGGCATGGGTTTTATTCTGGTGACACCAAGCTCCCGTAAGCACGATACACACATATTTAACAAGAACAGTCGTAATGAATGCACTTATTCTCCTAGGAGGTTCTGTGACCCTCAATTCTGCCGATCCATTAGGAAAGCCAAATATCGATATGGGTTTCTTCACAAAAGACTTCGACATCCTTGCCATGATAGAGGGCGTCAAACTCGTCCAAACATTCTACAATGCACCAGTATGGAAAAATTATATTATCGAACAAACATCCCCGTTGGCGAATGCAACCGATGCTGAGCTTGAGGATTTCATCCGTAATACCGCAATCAGTACCCAGCATGGGGTCGGTACTGCAGCAATGTCTGCAATAAATGCAAGCTATGGCGTGGTCAACCCTGATCTACGCGTCAAAGGAGCCTCGGGCCTTCGAATTGTTGATGGCTCAGTAATGGTGCGAGGCTCAGTCCTGTTGACGTTCAGATATTTGACGATATTGACATATTGTTGCAAGCCCTTCATCATCAGCGGGCATACACAAGTGCCTGTATACGCTATTGCAGAGCGTGCCTCGGATCTTATCAAGAACTCGTGGAAATGATGATTTGTCTCTCATGAGAAGCCAGCCAGGTTCCAAAACACCTGTAGCCTGTTAGGAATAGCGAGTTAAAAACGCGGGAATTCATTGGCTTTGACACAACATCACCAAAATCCGAGTCGCAGATCTAAGAGATGCGAAGACTCCTGTAGAATAGAGTAAGCTGAGATGCTACGTGCGAATTTGATGGCGCGAGAACTCGTTGTAGGCAGCCTTTGTAATTAGAGTGAAACGCAGGAGTGCGGCCCATTTAAATAGCAAGAACGAGAAGAACACGTACCACTGACGACCACCATCTCTCTTCTAAACGCACCCAACCCCTTTTCCAGCTCGGTCGACAACTGACACGACATTCAGACGTGTCGTACACCTATCATCGTTGAGCTGACTTATGAACCGGACGCGCTCCATGGTAGGGTCGTCGAGGTCAATTGCATTTTTCTTCCACGAGAAGCAGAAGATGAGCCTGAGGGCTTGTGCTGGTCAAAGGTCCACCGTCCATGGCTTGATGCTCACAGGCTATGGAAAAACGTTCCATAGATCGACGACTCTGATCTCAACACAAACCCTTATATCAGCAACCACTCCATTAAAACACGCACGGGCTGTGGGGGATACTCGAGTACCGCGTAATATGGGAGTAGATTGCCTCTGCAGAAGGGGGATAGCAGGTTGGACAAGCTGCAAGCCAGCCAAATATGTTTGTGGTATGGCGAGCGCAAGGGTGTGCCAAGTATGGCAGAAGTGACGACATCAGTGTACAGTGCATGCTGGGACGAGAGAGACAATTTGGGCCGCAAATATGCCATTATGGGGAAATATGCTACAAGTTCAATATCCTAAACGTGGATAAAGAGAGAGGAGGTCCAACGGGAGACCAAGTTGATTTTCTTGCACATTTCTTGACGCGTGAGCAATTAGTACAGCGGAGCTCCAAAATGGTTGATCCCGAAAACGCCAAGAAAACGTGCGGAAGCGCAGGAAGGAGAGCAAGTAGTGTTGGGATTCCAGTGACCAACCAGCTATGTGCATCAAAAAAATCAACTTATAGTATCTTACTGACCAGTGTTCCAATTATAACTTGACATGGCATTTGTGCATCGCAGAACCACGACGCGAGTTATTATGGAACTGTAACAATTGGCACGCCGTGAGTAAACAGATTCCTCGTATGTATAGAAAAATGTGTATACGGTTTTCCGTGCGACACCTCCATCTGTCGGATTTGCGGAGCTATCCACTGTTGCTAGTGGTACAGGTACCACTCCAGGGCAAGACTCCGCAACACCTGGTACTGATGCCGCAGGAGTGCCGCAGCCCTCTAGCACTGGCGCATCAAATCCCAAATCTTCCGGAGGGGCTTCTAGTATGTTCTTTGCTCTCCGGCTTCGGGAAAACATGTTCTAACTCTCGCCTTCGTTCTCTAAGGTATAAGACATGCGTCGGCCACGCTTTGCCTATGTGGCGGTGACAATGCTCTCCAGTATTACCCTCATGTTGTCCTTGTAGGTTGACTACCATACTGTCAATGATTACACGGATAGATTTTCAGGAATTCGAACGCTCAGACCCCGGGAAGGCTTTACGGCTTTCAGTTCCATGTAATACTAATATGCTATCTCTTGAGCTCCTTGATCCTATTCACCGAATTCCATTCTAAATCTAATTATACTGGAGTATTTCCACTAGAACAGAGCAACAATTTTTTATGGAGAATTAGGTATATGTTTAGACAACGGACATTAGTACGTATACCGTCCTCTGAGAAGCTTCAAAAGAGATGATCAACGGCTCAAGAGCGGGATGAACTCGAACTTCGAACTGACAGACCGAATCAAATGCAGATGATATCTGAGAAGGTGAATAATAATCACTGCTGTCTGGTCATCGAGAAGGTTTGATCAACTCGGTAATCAATCATCAAACAGATAGCTGCGCATTCCTTATGTGTATACAATTCTCGTGGGAAAGCCATTCGTTCAAGAGAAACGGATAAAGGTGTTGGACCTGAGAGTAGTGTCCGTGTTATTGATATAAATTCCCTGGACTCTTTTCTTTCCTTCTGCAGATAGTGAGAACTAAAATGGTAAAATATATCCACCGAAAAGTTTCGGGATATTCATGTAGGGTATCGATAGACAACTAGATTGACCCGCTTTGCAGAAATCATGTGCAAAACGTATGAAGCCTTAAATTCAAATCTCAATGTGATACCACTTAATGATTGTCAATGGATTCTATTCTGCTTCTTACAGTTTAAGTGAAGCGCAAGGTGATGTTGAAGCTTAGTCGGAATAAGCGCCTGGCCCATGTCGCGTGATTTTTATTCGCGGAGGCAGCCGAGCCCCTCCGATGTCGATTCATGCACCGCTACTCTACCACTTTTCTTGCGTTTTTCTGTTGGGAAGGAGTCTGCACTCAGGCCTCAAGGCCTCAAGAGTCGCTGTCTGGATTTACATGTGGCTTTCGCTGCTATGATGTGCGCGCATAAAGTTGGTATTGATATTCTCATGAACGCTGCCTCAATCTGGGCTTACTGTAAATCGTGAATCTTTGGTTGTTGTTTCTTGGGCAAACTTCGATCTTGTATCATGACAGGGGAGTTCATTAACGAAATTGTATATCTCAATCCTAGCCTAATTCCCTCGATGATCGCTACCGTCGAAGAAACAAAGGATCACGTAGCAGATAGCTATTATAAGTCGCCCATGTAGTGCTTCTTTTCTCATGGTGCATATGGCCAGGACTCACATGACTTTTCAACATTGCTCATATGCAGTGACAAAGCAACTCCGCGACAGCGGGCCAAGCCGATATCCTTTCCCATGATAGACGAGGTTAGATCCTGGTCCCATACCCCTATTGCTGCACCACTGAAGACTTCTGAGTTCGATACTTACAAACCATATCCAGATAAGTAGGAAGAATACAGTATCTATCATTCATGATTGTTGCGTATAATGTCGTGGATCCCTTCTCATCACAACCCACGTGCTATTCTGGACCTCTTCTCAGAGGCTCGGAGCGAGTCGAGGACTTTGATCATCTGTCGAAATAAGTGGACCGAGACATGACAGCCTGTCCTGTTCTGATGTCGCCGCAGTTCCAATACCAGCAAGACCTTCCACTCAGTCGATCCTCACCATTCTACATCATTGCTTCATCAATTTTTAATATCCTGCCGACCGCTGGAGGTTTGAATTACTCTCACCCTTACCGATGCAGTATGATCGTACCTAATGCGTTGATTATATCCCCTCGCCGAGAGTGGGACGCCATTCCATTGGCCATACGTGTATATAAGGCACGGATCCTTCAAGCAGCCCTAGTCCGATTCTTCAACCTTCCCTGAGCTGTCTCCTGGCCCTTCCCGGCCTTATCTGACGCTCCCATGGAGCAAGTGAGCATTAACTCGCAATTAAACTCGGTGGATGAGCAGCTGTGAGCACTTAGTCAGTCAGGTTATGGGGGAATAATTTTTAACCATCTGCGCAGGTTTGTCTACCAGTGCACCTTGATGGCTTCCTTCGGTGAGTTTTTCTTACCTTTTTGTCATCTCGACATTAAATCATTCAAACCAATAAAATAAAAATAGTTATCTTATATTACGACTACATATTGACGTTCTCTGACGAAGTCAATCGATATTGGAATCGCAGCCGCAAAATCACGATCGCGACGATACTGTTTTTCCTCAATCGTTACTTGACAATATTGGGTTATCTCCCTTTCTTCATTCTCTACTTTCGCCCCACCACGAGTCCCAATCGTCTTGAGGTGAGTCGGACATTTTCTGAGTCTATTTGATATTTGAAGAGGTGAACACTCGCGACCAATTATAGAGGTGAAAAGTCTTTGAATAGTATCTTCCTGTGTGCTCACTGCATTGTTATCAGCTGTAAGCACTTCGACTCGTACCATGCATATCTCGTCGTTGCCATACAAGTCATTATAGGAAGTGAATATCATCTCATCTACGTTCTACAAGCTCCTCTCATACGAATCGATAGCCATTTCCGTACTGCGCACCTATGCACTATATGGACGCAGTCGACGAATACTCGTACTATTGTGTGTATCGACCGCTATTGCTGCAGCATTCGGACTGGTGAGCTCTTTCATTTTTCCGTTCCTAGCTTTATCGCTAAGTTCTCTCAGTTCTGCTCGTTCACATCTCAAGATGATTATACGGAGATGGATTTCCCGTCAAAAAGCTGCCTTTTGCCCCTATCTAACCGAGCGTATGTGTCACTCCTAGAATTCCTCGTCTTATTTATGAACCCTTTACAAACTTTACTAGCGCCAAAAGTGCTCTATTTCTGTTCCTCTCATGTGAAGCCTCTATTTATGTCGCAATTCAGGGCAGCTTTTGGGATGGGCAGGGCTCGTTGCCTTCGAAGTCCTGATTTTTGGCTTGATTCTCTTCAAGTCTATCACGTTGACGATCAAAATGAACGGAACATACGCTATTCTGGATGTCATGCTACGTGACGGTATTATCGTTTTATGTCTGCTTGCATAGACGAGTGTTTTGCTTATACCTTACATCTTCAGGTGCTGTATATTTTGGGTACTGTCTGATTTATTCATTTGGCCACCGTCAATGTAACTGAGTTGTTGGACAGGATCATCGCATTATCTTCTATTTCAGTGATTATCTCTTTCCGAGTATGTCTCATATGGTTTTCCTTGTTGACACTTGCTCATTTTTATGTTAGTTGAACAAGGTTGGCTACCGTTTCACATTCCAACGAAAGTCATCGATTCATCTCTGTGATGCCACGACTTAGCAACATGAAAGAGGAATGACCGCAACTTTGACCAACTCGTACGATATGCTCAAAATTTTATACTTCCATTTGATATCTCACCAAAGCCATGACAGACTTGCTTCCTCGATGATCACTCGCCTCATGCTCAACCTTCGTGATCCATCGCTAGCATCGGGGACACTGAGTCGTGTTGGAACAAGACCCATCCTCTCGAGATTGAGCTTCGTGATGGGATTTGAAGCAGCATGGTCCACTCAAGTAGACTCCATGCTCCCGCGTCGCTGGAGGACAGCACAGACTCGGATGCTTCAACACGCTAGCATCCGGTTTATGACCTCAAATCTCAGTATGCTATCACGACATAATCATCGGACCGGCGCTCATCTTTTTGTATCATTATCTGGCCTTATATACCCTTTTCTTACTCTTCTACATGCAGGTCATTCACGATGCTTATGGTCACGAAAAATTGTACTATTTGTAGTAAATCTTCAACTTAGATTTCGGTAGAAGTAAATGAAATGAAATTCATAGATCGCAGTGGAACCAACGGAGGCTATGTAACACCTCAAGATCCGCTTTTGATTCAAATGACTAACTTTTATATCGGATGGACTTTACCGCCAGGTAGCACCGTTAGTACTTGGAAGGTGATCGACATTTCTCGATACAGGTAGCTACTCTGAGTCTAACATGGATAAATATGGGCACATGATTTGTTCGAGTCGGGGACTTAATTTGCCTTGGGTTCACCATTCAAGTGTTCAACTTTGCATCTGGTTTTGCAGATTTACACATCTAGCCAAGCACATTTTAAAACATATTTCCACTTCTGGCATTGTCAGTAGATCGTGTGGATGATAGAACTAACTATGGAAGACGTTGGGCTTGAAGGACTCAAATATTGCACAGTTTGAACTCAACTCAGAGATTTTGTTAGGGATGTACATAAATTTTGAGCCTCATGCAAATGCCTGCAGTACATGCAGATTACTTGTATGCCCTTGTAATATACCAAGGAGATTATACTCTACCTAAAATTATGGTAAATGCCTTGTATGTCGTACACATTAATTGTACAGAGATTACAAATTGAATACAATTATTGTGATATTTACATGTTTCTCACGATTTTGGTAATCCCACACAAAGGACAACATTTTCCGCTATGTTTTTGTAAATTATCTGCATGGCAGGCATTGACTAGCAATTGTTCACGTGCGTATACATGAAATCAGAGCTTTTGGTGATGTATGACGTTTTATATTCTGCCAAGCGTTTTCCGAGTTGAACCAGCTCTAAAAATACTGTGGCGCATCGATGTATCCACGAAGCTTCACAGAATATACGCAAGAAGTGTTTCCTCCATGAGTAAGCGATGGCTTAAGTATAACACTTACACGACCCGATTTTTAACGACATGACATGAAGCGCACCTTATGCGAGAGCACTGTAGAGCAGGGCTAGAAGTAGAAGACATTGGCCATAAAAACGCATAAGCAGCGGTAATGACGGAGGCAAGATACAGAAAACATCCTTATGATCATCGGGTCATTGAATTGAGCTTCTAAAGTAAGCACACGCGCCGGCACAGTGTCTTCTTTGAGTATAAATATTGTCAATGAGATGGGTGAGCCGGGCGGCACAAAGAATTAATAGTGCTTAGATGGCAGTTGTGCCAGTCATCATTTTAACTCTGCCGTGTCTTGCTGACCATTCTGCATAGGCGCCGAGAGGTTCCCTGCACAACTTAAACAATGAAAATGAGACATACAAGGTCTCAAGATATTGCTTTTGCATAGTCAATATAGTTGTACAACTCGTCTCTAATTTCTTCGTTTCTGGTACTAGTTGATCGCATCCGTGGCCGACCATAGAAGCTACTAATAAGTTCCAACGCAATCTACGTCAATTCAAAGTAGCCTATTATCTACGCCAATGTCATGCTGTCTTCAGTGGAGCGTGGGTGTGAGTTATCAAATGTGCTAAAAAAGTGGCGGTTCTGTACCCTGCGGTCCGGGATATACGTTCTTCTTCTGAGACCATATATGTTATTACCCTCAAGTTTCGAAGTAATGCCTCTAAAAAGATTGTACCATATATATAAATACCAAGTAGGACACAGAATCCTCCACTTCCAGTTGGCAGATATCCATCATGAGAAAGCACCTTATCTCCTTGGCTGTACTAGCTCCATTTTTTGGTGTTGGCTTCGCCACTGTGTTCCAACATATCAGCGAATTGGCATCTACCTCGTATGATTTCATTATAATCGGAGGTTAGTAAATCCGTGCACGTCATGTCATGTAGACCATCAATCCCTGCTCAATTTCTACGTAGGAGGAACAGCTGGAGCTGTAGTTGCCAATAGGTTATCCGAAATTTCCAAGTTCCAAGTCCTTGTAATCGAAGCGGGACCGACGTATGTACTAAATATTATTTCATTCGCATGGAAATGCTATTGACACATTCTCCACAAAAGAAATGAAGGAGTCCTCAACTCCATGGTACCCGCGTTCGCTTTCAACCTTCAGAAAACAATCTATGATTGGAATTACACTACCTCCCTTGAGATAGGTCTTAACAATCGAAGTATAGATTATCCCAGGGGTCACATACTTGGAGGATGTAGCTCGCACAGTAAGAAAAGAATTTTACGTTTTTGTTTTGCTGTTATGGTTGATGATACTATTTTTCAGATGGTTTGTTCTACACTCGTGGCTCAATAGATGACTACGATAGATGGGCTAAAACTACTGGCGGCGCCGGATGGTCATGGAAGAACTTGCTTCCGTATATGCTTAAGGTAATGTAGCAGAAGGTCACGAAAAGAAAACACTGAGCGACATATTAGAACGAGAAATGGACCCTCCTGTTGACTTGCACGATACTCGAGGACAGTTTGATCCTTCGGTTCATGGATTCGACGGAATGATGTTTACTAGTCTGCCTGGGAGTCCGCAAAGTATAGACGACATGATACTCAAAGTACCAAGCCAACTTCCTGACCAGTTTCCTTTCTTATTGGACATGAATGCAGGGAGACCACTAGGGTTGGGTGAGAAATATTCTGATACTGATTCCGGTGATGCCTTTGCATATGAGACTGACAAAGATACCTAATTTATAGGTTGGTTTCAAGCAAGTATTGGCGGCGGAGAAAGGAGTAGCTCAGCAACTGCCTATTTATCTAGAACTTTTACGAGTCGTACCAATCTGCATGTGCTATTGAATACTAAGGTCGTGCGTATTCACAATACGCCCCAAGATTCTATTCCGACTTTCACCTCCGTTGAACTTGCCGGTGAGAGCCTGTTCGAGTCTCCGCAGATAATTTAATGACCTAATGGTAATAACTCAGGTACTGCTGTAAGACTCACTGCAAAGAAAGAAATTATACTGTCTGCAGGGCCGATCAATACTCCTCAAATTCTCATGAACTCCGGGGTTGGCGACCGCGAGTCATTGCGTAAACTAGGAATTCAAAGCGTTCTTGACCTTCCGAGTGTAGGAAGGAACCTTTCCGACCAGCCAATTGTTCTGGTGTCTTACTCAATTAATTCGAACGATCCTCTACTTGAGTACGTTTGATCTCATTGATCTATTTAATAGGCATTCTTTACTGAGTCGTTGTGACATTAACCTTTCTTTCTACAGTCTCAGCACAAATGCCACCTTGCAAGCCCTCACCTTGGCCCAGTGGGAATTCAACAGAACTGGTCCACTTGTCGATCCTGCTGCTAATCTCATTGCTTGGTCACGTCTTTCAGCAAGTTCTTCCATAATACAGCAAAATGGTGACCCGTCAGCAGGGTCAAACACACCTCATTTAGAATTTGTCCCTTTCGTGCGTTATTCCTCTGAGAGCAATTATTTATACTAATATATATCCACCTCTAACTCGAACACATAGAGCCCAGCGTTCGAACCAGTACAACCAAGCCACAGCGGTGGAATGGATGTTGCTCTGGTAACACCGAGCTCCCGTAAGCAAAGCAAACACATTTCATGTCAATTATCTTAACGAATACACTCATCCATCCAGGGGGTTCCGTGACACTCAACTCTGCTGATCCCTCAGGAAAGCCCAACATAGACCTTGGGTTCTTCACAACAGATTTTGACATCCGGGCCATGATTGAAGGCATCAAGATCACCCAAACATTCTACAAGGCCCCGGTGTTCAAGAATTATATTATCGAGCAAATGGCCCCATTAGCGAATGCCACAGATGCTGAACTTGAAGACTTCATCCGCAATACAGCGTTCAGCTCACAGCATGCAGTTGGTACCGCCGCGATGTCTGCAGTACATGCAAACTATGGCGTGGTCAACCCTGATCTACGTGTCAAAGGAGCCTCGGGCCTTCGGATCGTCGATGGATCGGTAATGGTGCGTGGCCTAGCCTATTCTACGCTTACAAATACGATGAGACTGACATACCTGTCCCTTCAAGCCTTTCATTATCAGCGGGCATACACAAGCACCTGTATACGCTATTGCAGAGCGTGCCTCGGATCTTATCAAGGAGACATGGAAATAAAAATCTTCCTCATGAAAAGTCAGCGAACGTCAAAAATATCTTTGTATTAGATATAGGCAACAAAAGAATTTAAGAAATGCATCGGCATCGACATTGCTCTGCATTGTCGTGAGTATATCGCAACCCTCAGGCACAAAAGGTATTGCAGAAATACAGCCCAGCTTCATCGAAGCCGTAATTAATTTCTTCCGTCCTCAGGTGATGATCATATCTATGCATATTAAG